>PVJX010013583.1:0-47010 GCA_004027295.1 Dolichotis patagonum | reverse complement strand
GGAAGTGAGACCTTAATAAAGCAAACCACGTTGAGGGTGCATTTCTCTAACTAGTGCCCTGCAGGAGAAGCCAGGGGTAGAGGCCTTTACCAGGCCCCTGAAGGTAAGCATTTGCTTTCTGTTAGCACTGTAATCAGTTCATTTCCAGTCTCTATCCCCTTTTTCTGTTCCATGTCCAAGTAATGCTGTTCCTTGTACCTAGAACTCTGTTCTCTGGGTTAGTTCTTCCTCCTTCAGGACTCAGCTGGCACATCACTCCCAGGAATCCTCAGTCCCCTCCTGGTGCTCCAGTGAGTTACTTTGTCTCTTCCCAGAGGACCCAGAAAACTTGAAATTCCTCACCATCGTGCTCATCCCACTTGTGACATCCCCAAGGAGCGCAGGCCTGACAAGGGCAGACCCTATGTCCTCGTGGGTCACCTCGTGGGTCCCAGCAGCTAGAGTGGTGCCTGCCTGGCACAAAGCCAGCATTCATAAATATCTGTGGATGGGGTAGATGGATGAGAGTGGATGGGTGGATGAATGGATTGATGGATGGATGGGGGCATCCTGGAAGATCCCAAAATATTGATCTTGGAAAGATTTCTACATAAGTGTAGAATTTTACAGTAGAATCAAAAGGTGATCTTACCTACCAAGGTGAATTACTGCTGTTAACTAAGGGGTCCTCATCACCTGGGGGCCCTGAGTTTGCAAGGTTTAAGTGAACAGGGAGGACCACATATAAAGGAGCATTTACTACAAACTTTGAGCTCCTGGCTACACTTTGAGCAATTATCAGAACCTTGCAGGTGACACAGACCTGTGACACCTCCCTGCCCCGTACACTGCAGCCCTGGGACTATGCTAGGTTGCCTTCTCAGGATGCCCTTTGTATTCTCAGGCTGCTTGGGCTGTAGCTTCATTTCCAGCCAAGCCCCTCACTTGATATATTTGCCGTCAGGGTTCTTTTATCTCCTGCAAATGGAAAACATCTTTTGAAAAATTGTTGGCATAATATGCACTTATGAAAAGATGTAAACAGTATAGCGAAATATAAAGCAGAAAGTCAAAACTCCCTCCCCGCTATGTGATTTCCTTCCCCAGAGATAATTTCTATAATAGCGTGGCTTGCATTCTTCCAGACTTTTCAAATGCACATAGGCGTGAATTCGTCCACAGAGAGTGTAAAACTCTAAATACTCCTCCCAACCTGCTCTCTTCTCTTAATGATCAGTCGGAGCCAGTGTGAACATGGCTTCCTGCTGAGCCTGTTTCTTTCCCTAAGGTTCTGCTCTTGTATGCTTGTACATCCCACTGATAATGACCTTAATTGGTTAAACAAATTTCCTACCTTCAGACCTGTAAGCTGCAAGTCCCTGCATTCCCTGGTCTAGCAGAGCTGTAGCCTCTGCTAACCCGATGCCTCTTTCACTTATATTTTCTGCCCTACTTTATTTCCTAAAGTGTGCAACAATGTCTCTATCCAGTTTACCGACTATTCTAGCATGTCCCCTCTTTCTGCTGTCTGGTATGTTTTCTATAGCCATTCCCTCTCTTCCGACCGAGTTAGACAACAGATCCCTCCAGCCAGCAGGGTTTGCTGCTGTGGGCAGGAGAGAAGGAAGGGGACTCCTGCTGTGTACGTGGGGGTGTGTGGAGATCCCTTCTCTGGGGGTATTGATTTCTGGTGTCTTAAGCTTTAGCTGCTGCCTAGGTTTTCCAACCTTGGGAAAGATGTGATATTGGAGGGTAAAGGTTGGTGGAAGCAGGGCAGCCTAGGCATCCCGAGGATTTCCTTGAGAGTGCACCACTGTTGGTTTTGACTTTGTGCTGAGCTGTGCTTCTTTTTTTTTTTTTTTTTTTTTTTTGGTACCAGGGATCGAACTCACGACCTCGAGCTTGCCAGGCAGGCACTTAAGCCACTGAGCTAAATCCCCAGCCCGAGTTGTGCTTCTTAATGGTGTGTGTCTGCTTGCCCAGAGGGATGGCTCTGGGAAACTGGAACAAAGACTTCTTCTTCCAAGTGGATGTGGTATTTTGCAGGGTCACAGTTTCCTGAATGCAGCCACTTTGCTCCTCCGTTGCATGCTTTGTCCTGAGGCCTCAGGTTGGGAGAGTGGCTCCATCCCTCTCCCTTTCTCCTTTGTCCTGTGGTGCCTCTTTCTTCTCCCCTCACACTCACCCTGGGCTGGGGAAGGCTGGACACTTCTCTGATGCCTGGTAACCCTGGTTGGAGGGTAAGGCTGCTGAAGGCACCTAGATGCCAGGCTCACAGGGTGTCTGATGCATGCCCTGCAAGCAGACGGAGCAGTGGGCAGCAGCTGAGTGCACAGAAATAGCCTGGCCCTTTAAAAGCAACCAGGTCACAACACAGGAGACAGAAGCAAGATGTGGGTTTGTCCATTTAAAATGGTTTGTATTGAGCCGAGTCTTTCAGTTGTGTTATCTTGTTTAATCTCAACAATGGAGGAAAGTAAGATTCAGCCAGCTAAATCTCACCAGATATCTTCTCAGCAACATAGAGAGGCACAGAGAGGACTAGTGATTTGCCCAAAATGCCCAAAGACTGGATGAAGCCCAATTCTGACTTCACAGCTTTTGCTTCTCGTAGCCCACCTTTTTGTCTCTCATGCCTGCCCCCTGGTTATCTGAGGCTTGTCACCTAATGTTTCTAACCCATGATTTCCTTTTTCTGTAAAATTCCACCTATTCCACAGAACTAGTGTGAGGAGTGAATGAGCCAGTAGATGTCAATAATATTGCTGGGAACTGTTCCGTAACAGTTGGTTGTCATCACCATTCTAACATTTGTTTTGGAAAAAAGTCACTTTCATATCGACACCACCTGGCTACTTTTCAGAGTTACTCATATTTTGTGGAACTTAACCACAGTCCTTGAGTTTGGATTCGAATCTGCTTTTACCACAAACAAGCTCAGCAATGTGTTAACAGGTTGTGAAGTTTGCCGAGCCTCTCTTTTCCCCATCTGTAAAATGAGGTTTTTGCTCCTACCCTTGTAGTTGGGAGGATTCGTGAGATGGAACTGAAACCCAGGCGCAGTGAAGAAGTGGTTGTTAGGAACTGCTCCATTCTCTGCTGAGTGGGCGCCAGGTCCACTCAGAATGAGGAGGGGCTGGATTTCAGCGTTAACATCTGGCATCCATGAATGTGTCCATGTGTTAGGAGCCACTGAGAACATTTTCAAACACGTCTATCATCCTTTCATTAGCCCCGTGAGATTAAGATAATTGTTCCTATTTCACAGAAGAGGAGGGAAGAGATCATTTCCAGTGGTTTTTCTGTGTGTTAAAGCCAGAATTCAACCCCAGGGTGCTGTCCACGATTCTTGCCGTGGCCACAGTGGCAAGCACTTCCCCATGTGGATCCTAGTGTGCACGAAACCGGAGGTCACTATGCAGATCCGGCGAGCTGTCTTGCTGACTCCCAGGCGAATAAGCCCCTGCATAATTGTTCCTGGAGCCGTGACTAAGTCTCAGGGCTCTGACACATGAATATGCAAGCTCCCATTGACCGCCAGCTCTATCACAGACTGATTTCAAATTGACGCACACAGCCCAGTGGCTCAGGGCCGCTCACCACGCATAGTGAGAACATCTGCTAATCCCACTGAAGTTCCAGCGCTGGGGTGGGGGTTGTTCAGCAGGGCCCATTGGAGCAGGTGCATGGAGGGCATGCACCGTGGGCTGGACCCTCTTTCCAGAACTGCCCCACTTCCCTGGGATCAACATGACCCTTGTAAGCCTTTGGAACGCTGGCTTCTCTCCTCAGCTCCACAGTACATACTTGGGAGACTCAGACCTGTTCAAAGGAGCAGCATCCAAAGCAAGGAGCCTGCTTTTTTGCCTCTGGATTCTGAAACCAGCTTTGTCACTATGTGTTCCATTCAAAATCTACTTGCTCTTCTGTCCCTCAGACAAAGGACTTCTATCCAAAACATATAAAGAATTGAAAAAGTCAGGCCCCCCAAATCAAAGACTCACTTCAAAAATGGGCATCTGAGATGAACAGACACTTCTCAGATGAAAAAATACAAATAGAAAATAAATCTTTGAAAAAATATTCAACATCATTGGTCATTCAAGAAATGCAAATTAAAACAACACTGAAATTCCATCTCACTCCAGAAAAAGTGGCTTTCATCAAGAAATTAACCAATAACAAATGTTGGCAGGGTTGTGGAGTAGAAGGAACCCTTCTCCACTGCTTGTGGGAGTGTAGATTGGTACAACCACTGTGGAAATCAGTGTAGAGATTCCTAAAAAAAAAACTAGGATTGGAGGGCTCATTTGATCCAGCTACTCCCCTTTTGGATATTTTCCCAGAAGAATTTACATCATACTACAGTGATATGTGTACACCTATGTTTATAGCGGCATAATTTGTAATAGCTAAATCTTGAAAACAATCCAAATGCTCATCAACTGCAGAATGGATAAATAAGATGTGGGATTTTTATGCAATGGAGTACTAATCAGCTATAAAGAAGAATAAACTTGAGATTTTTATAGGTAAATGGATGCAACTTGAGACC
Organism: Dolichotis patagonum; assembly: GCA_004027295.1. Taxonomy (NCBI): domain Eukaryota; kingdom Metazoa; phylum Chordata; class Mammalia; order Rodentia; family Caviidae; genus Dolichotis; species Dolichotis patagonum. Next base: position 42,476 of record PVJX010013583.1, on the reverse strand, counting down.
ATACTCATAAGTGAAGTAAATCAGACTTGCATGCATGAACATGGTATTGTCTCCCTAGTATAAAAAATTGCAATAGTAAATAAGATCCAAAATATACAAAGATATCATGAAAGTGAAAGGGGAAAAACTAATCAAAAGGAAAGAATTAGGAAGGGGAAAGGAGAAAAGAAAGAAGGGAAAAGATTATATATATATATATATCATATGTATGACTTTATATATGTATATATAAAGTCATACATATGATAGATAATTTTACTACTAATCTCTGTTCATCAAGAAGTACAGTTTGTGCTTTATTGTTTGATCATTTTTTCATGCCTATATCTTGTAATCTGAGCAACTAATTTGAAGATAAAAATATACAATATATTAACCACTGTTAATCTCCTATTATTTTGTTTTAAAATTCTGTGCCATAATTTTTATTCTTTTTTCATTAAAAAAATACTGGTGGGTAACTCTCTTTCTTAGTTACATGCAGCCCTACACTCACCAATGTGTGAGATTCCGGACAGCTACAGTGACCTCAGTGGTCACCAGCTGGGTCCATTATAGCATGTACGTTACTGATAGAGGAAACTGGAGCTAGGAACAGTGAACTGATTGGTTCTAGTCAGTCCAGTTGGCTTCCACTGGCTCAAAGTGAGAGGTCTGAGTGTGCTAATATTAGGGGAAAAGGAGAAGCAGAGAGATTTCTATGCCTGTTTCAGGCCATGTAGAGCAGGTCACTTGCCAGCCAAGACTCAGTCCTCCCATAACCTCTTGCAAATACCAACTTAGGAATCCTCCCTTCCTTTCTTTTTTCCTTCCTTCCTTCTTCCATCCCTCCATCCCTCCTTCCCAGTATTCCTTCCATCTATCCAGCTATCCATTAACCCTTTTTTGTTGTTATCTATTCATCCATTCTGTGTTAGTCAGCTTTCCATCACTGTGACAAAATAGCTATCAATCTATTTAAAAGGAGAGAAAGTTTGTTCTAGCTTGTAGTTCAGAAGTTTCAATCTATGGTCATTTAGGCCTCTTGCTTTGGACCTGTGGCAGCACAGGACATCATGGTGGGAGCATGGGTAGAGAAGATCTGTTTACTTTATGGTGGTTAGGAAGCAAAGAAAGCACGAGGAGGTGCTGGGGTCCCAGTACTCTTTTCAAGTGGCCTAAATTCCTTCCACTAAATGCTTCCTATTAAAGGTCCTGTAACTTTCCAGTAGTTCCACATTGAGAACCAGCTGTTAACCATGGGTTGACATTTCAGCTCCAAACTAAGCAATCCATGCACCATCCCCATCTATTCTTCTATCTAGCCCTCCCCATCATCTGTCCACCCCCCCTTATCCACTCAGTCATCCATTATCCATTTACTCATTGTGCACTTATGTCCCAGACCCTCTGTGGGTGGTGAGAAATAAGATTACTCAGCCACTTCCTGAGAGAGACAGAGGCTGGACCCTCACCCAGTTGTTCGTAGTGAGCCAGCCCAGCAGTTAGTGTGACAGCCTCTCACGGGCCCACCTCCAGGTACCTGGCCTCCAAGACCATGAAGTCCCCCTGCTGAGGCCTAACTGAGTCAAGCTCAAGACCTCCACAAGTAGTGGAGGGGGCTGGGTGCAGGGCCCGTTTTCTGAGCCATGGCCCAAAGTGTTTCCTGCCACCCATGCAGAAAGGGGGGAAACTTGGGGCTGCATGTACTCTGCCTTGAGCTTATGGCATCGCGCGCCATGCATGATGTTTGAGCTCCGGTTGGCCGCTGGCCAGACCCTGCATCCTCTGCTCAGCCGCCCACTCGGCAGGGTCAGTCCCATCCTGCAGGGGACAGCTGGTGTCTCCTGCACCTGTTACTGCTCATCTGGGGCTTCTGGCTGCAGGAGAAGACTGGGTCTGGATCTTACTCTGCTATGGGGAAGTGGCTTACGAGAGTGGCTGCTTGTGGAACGCAGAAGCCTGGCACACGGGAAGAGGCCAAGTTCAACACCGAGCTCCAGCCCTGGGGCCGTGAGAGCTGCTCTGTGGGCTGCACATTTGGGGAGCTGCCCAACTGTCTTCACTGCCCACTGTCAGCTGTCTCCTTTCATATTTCGGGGCCGCTGGGGCTGCCAAGTGAGGACCCCCCTGGTTCCAGCCTTCAAACAGCAAGGAATTGTTCCCGCTGCATGAGAAGCCAGTGGTTAATGTGCATCTGCTGGCGACTGCTGGCGACCAGGGTTTTCTGAATTAACTCTCCATTATCCTCACTCCAGAAAGCCCAGGGCAAAGAAGCCTGAGCAATGTCAAATCGTAGCTGTCACTCTCTTGGCACTTTGCTCGACAGACCTGCATGTCTACCTGCACTTACACAATCATCTCCAACTCCCAACCCTGGCACATCGGCCTCTTGTTATCTGTCCTGGCTGCCCCTCAACCGGCTCTCTCTTCGCCTGGCTCTGCAGCCACATAGTTTTTGTCTCCTGACAACGAGGCTCTTCCTCGCCTCAACGAGGGGCAAGGAGTAGGTGAGCCTCAGAATTTAAGGGAGGAACCAAAAAAATTCACTAGCCAAGATAAGTTTAATGCAATATTTAAAACATTAAAATCCATGTAATGTAACTCGCAATAAATCTATTATCAAAATAGTAATTAAAGATAGCACCAGTCAGAAAGTCAAGTGCATTTCTCTTTTGGAGTGATCTCTTTTCCTTTTCTACATTTAAAAAACCCCACCTTACTGTGGTATGATTCCTGATTCTTATTTTATCCCAGATGGGCACTGTACTTGGAAAGAAGAAAAGTACTAAGAATGTACTAAGTACTAAGTACTTAGTACGAGAGTACTAAGAGTGTGTGATTTGATGGTACTGAACTTGGAGAAGGGTAACCTCCTTGTTACTAATCATCTGTCATTTATTGAGCACTTATTCACAGCAAGTACCACACTGTACACTTTACATTCATGATCTCATTTTTTTCTGCAGAAGTAGGTGTCATTATGCTTATTTCATAGACTTGGAATCTGAAGAGCAGAAAAGGTGTGTAGCTTAGCTGGAGGCACACAGCTCTGACAGGTAGTGGGGGTGGAATCAAAAGGTAGGTCTGAGTCCAGCATCTGTCCTCCCCCAACCTACCTTGGGGGCCCCTCCAGGGAAGCATCCTCTTTACCTTTCTCCCTTTCCCAACAATGATGAGGACTAAAACAAGAAGCAACATTTACAAAGTTCTTGTTTTGGGGAAAGCATCTTCCAAGTTATCTACCACGTTTAATCCTCCCAGCCACTCAAAAATGAGATAGGAGTGATCGTTGTTTTATATACGAGGAACCCGAAGCACAGATGGTTCAGGAACTCTCCAGAGGTCCCAAGAGATTAAGCAGTAGCGCCAAGACAAGCAGCCAGGCTGGGGCCATTCTGCGCAGGCACTCAGGGTGGGGACGGCCCCAGCAGTGCCACCTGTCCCCGCTCTGTGCAGCCTCACCTAGGCCCCAGGCAGGCACCCCGGCTGGCCGGCACCCTTCTGGCCTCCTTCTCTCCACCACCAGTGCCTCCCACGTCCGTCCTCCCTCCCCGCTGCTGTACTCCTCAGAAGCTGTCACCCTCGTGGAAACCTGCCAGGGGCACAATGAAGGCATTCAGGGGCTGTTATTTATTTATTTCTCAATAAAGAAACTTCATGAATAGATGGATATTTATTCACCTAATTCACTTTTGCAAATGCAGTGTCCTTCAAAGGATGATTTGTTTGCTGAGCGGGACTGAGGCGGGAGGTTAAAAATAGCTCCCAGCAGTACCGTATTTCTCAGTAAATCAGTGTTGAGAATTTAATAATAAAATTAGTCTTTCATCAGGTACCAGATAAGGCTCCTCTGAGATGCAAATCGAATTCAACTTCCTCCCCAGCATGGCCGTTGCTGAAGCTGCAAACCCACTGGCCTTGGTCTTCGGGGCACTAGATTTAGTCTTTCCTCACTGATCAATAGCAGGACCTCTGAGCTGCCCATGTCGCTAATGCAGTCATTTATAATATTTGCTAAGTTGGAAATGAAGACGCCTCCCATGTCAGAGCTGCCACCTACAGCAGCCGGGAGAAGACACCTCACTCTGGCCTGTCCAAGTCAGGGAGACTCCTACTTACCAGAGTTTTAGGCCAGAAGCTGTGTCCTCTAAGATGCCTCTCTAAAGTTCATGACCACTTGCCATTTGCCAGGTCCAGCAGTGGGAATGTGGGGAAGCAGAGATGCCCTAGATGCCACCTCAAAGGAGCTCAGGTCTGGTCTGTGAAGGGACAAGGAGCGACAAAGGGAAGCATGATCTGAACACGAGACAAGCAGGTACAAGGTCCAGGGGAGCACAGCAGGGGCACGGCTGACCATCCTCTCAAAGAAAACGGAACACAGTTCAGGAAGGCTTTCTCCCCAAAGTGATATCTACACTGGCTTTTGAAGGATGAATAGAAGTTCTCCATGCAGTCAAAAGACGTTAAGGGCGCAGCAGAAAGCATTTCAGGCAGATGAAATGGAGAGAGGTATGAAGGCTTGAAAATGGTGAACGGAAAGTTATAATGGGTTCTTTGCAGCCAAAGACTAGCAAGAGGTGGGTTAGAAAATCCTACGAGGACTGCGTGGCCTTGAGTGAGTTGAGGGAGTGGAGCCTGGGGTCTGCAAGCATGGGGAATGAGGGTAGAGACAGAAGTAGGGGAGAGTGGGGGTCACAGGTCCATGTTGACAGCTCTGTCAGGACATCGTGTGAAGGAACAGGGTGATATGGTCCCCTTCCTCCCTGGGGGATGAGCAACCTTTGCCTTCAGGGAAAGAGGGATGCAGGACACAGGCCAAGAACAACTGGGGATGAAGCAATCCGAGGGCAAGAGGAGAGGAAGACCATCTCCGGAAGAGCTAGCGGGGAGCCCTGCAGGTGGGAGTCTCAGGTCCACCCCCAGGCATTCAGCAAGCCCTGTCTTTGTGTGACACATGTAGTTTGCAAGAAATTCATACAGGGACAAGACAATTAGCTCCAGACTACAACCTTCTGAGACCGGCAGGGAAGGCAGCTTGATTTCCATTTTACAGGTGAGGAAATCAAGGCTCAGAGAGGCGACTCTCTGCCCAACTCAGCTAGAAAAAGGCAGAGCTCTAGGTTCCTAGTTTCAGCTGTTTAGGGCACAATCCTCCCTTTAGTTGGTGTGTGTGTCAGCCATGACGGAATGTCTGAGAAAAACAGCTTCTAAGGAGAAGAGGGCTACTTTGGCTCACGGTTTCTGAGGGTTCAGTCCATGGTTGGCCTAGATGCTTTTAGGTCTGTGCCAAAGCAGCAAGCCATGGTGGCAGGGATGGCGGTAGAGGGAGCTGCTCACCTCATCACAACCAGCGTCCCGTTACCCGCTTCAAGAACCGACTCTCAGTGACCGAACTTCCTCCTGCTGAGCCTCGCTTTCTAGTTTCTACCGTCTCCCAAGAGAACTCTCACTACTGTCTTGAAAGAAATGTCAGCATGGACGTGTGACCCCTTTTCTCCCCTACTTCCGTCTCTCCACTCACTCCCAGGAGACCATCCTTGAACACATGGTCTTAGGGAGGATTTTAGTTGGGAACTTCTCGTGATTTTCATGAGGAATGGGAGACAGGGGGTTAGGGTGACTTGGTCCTCATCACATGGCTGAGTCAAGGTCTGAATTTAGATAATCAACTAGTTACTCCCCTCCTCTTGACTGTTCCGGGGCGTGCCGGTGTCCTGCTACTTTGTGCTCATCAGATATTCTCCTGCCAGGCCCTGGGCCTTCCCATTGCTCCATCTGGGATATTTTCCCCGGCTACCGTCACAGCTCCACCTGCCTTGGTCCAGGTGTTTGCAGAAATGTCCCCTGTTCAGAAAGGCCTCCCTTCCCTGCCATCTTCCACGGAGCGACCCTTCTCCCTGGGTCGTCTCTGTGCTTGGGTTCTTGAGCTACCATGCTGCTCTCCCCTCGCTTGCTCAGTGTCTGTCCTCCCTGCTAGGGGCTAAGTCTCCTGGGGGCGCTTTGGTGGGCATTTGACTTCCATCTGTTGTAGAGGAGGCGCTGCATCCATGCTTGTGGAGGGACACGTGCTGCAGGCGCTGTGCTGGGAGGGAAGCTGAGCTGCCTCTGCTCAGAGCTGCTCCCAGTGCACTGCAGATGCAGGCTCATGGGCCCTCGCTGTGTGCCCGTGTGACCAGGAATGCACTGACGCATGTAAGCACTTTACTCATAGATAGAGAACAGATTGGAGCGCTTCTGACTATAGCAGCAGTCGAGGGTAAAGGAAGGGAACTGGGTGGCCAACTTGGGCTCTGACAGACTCACTCCCACACCGTATGCTCTGTTGCATTTCATTTTTGTTTGATATTTTTAAATAGTTTTCAGTGCTGGGGATAGAATCCAGGGCCTCATCCATGCTAACCAAGTGATCTCCTGAGGCAAAGCCCCACCTCATAGGTGCACGTTAGAGTGAATGTGCAACCCAAACAAATCTGGAGGCCATGCCCACCAGAAGACCAGCCTTTGCTAGAAGCACTCTATGAGATTTGCTCGTGTTCACAGCTCTGGGGCTCAGTTTACCCAGCCACAAACTGGGTGGGAAATTTCCAGTCTCACATGGCTTATAAAATGCTGATATTCCTGTGGCCCTTTTGATCAGAAATCAGTCTGGAATTTCCGTTCTCTTCTTTTATCTGTGTCTTTGTCACCCACCAATGTCTCTGGCTGTGTGTAGGAACTGGAAATGCTGGAATGCTCCTCTTCTCTCTGACAGTGGCTGGGACCAGAGCTTGAAGTCCCCTCAAAAGCCACAGCGGAAGGGGAGAGGAACCATCCCGGGGAAGAGGCGGAATGGCAGCCCTCAGAGCTGGCTCCAATTGAGGTAGTTAGGTGATGGGTACATTTTATTCTGTAAGAAAGGTACTTTTAAGAAAAATACAGAGATGCTTAGGGGACAGTTAAGGGAAAAGAAAGGAGGGCAATGAAATTGTTCACACGCCACTGGCGTCTAATAGGAGCCCATTTCGATGATGCTCTTGTCCAGGTATTAGGATGGCAGGAAGGAGGGCGGGACGCCGGCCTCAGGGGGCACACAGTCCCTCCTCCCCCATGGCAGAAACTTCCACTCCCCACCCCTTCACAGTTCCATTCAGCAGTTTCAGGGCACATTCAAATAAATACCTGGATTCCTCCTCCTGGAGCGGATGGCCAGCCGGCCATATTCACAAGCTGAGACATTTATGCATTTTATTTAAATACTTAAATATTTAAACACTTTCATATTGGATAACGAACAACCACCACCCCGAGCCACCTCACTGCCACTGAGGCCCACCCGACCCTCTGGTGCTGCAGCAACCAGAGAGTTACCCCGTGGCACAGTGGGGCCTGGAGGACCCATTTCTAGCTCTGAGTCTCTTCTGGTGGCGCAGTGTCAGTGACCACGGGCCTAAGGCTGTTGAATACCTCCCTCTCGTTCATACTCACAATCCGCTCTTCCTCTGCAGAGCATTCCAGGAGCTACCATGCACAGATGTCCATGGAAACAGTGTGGATGCCTCCATCCACAGGCGGCAGATACACTGGTGCAAGGCTCCATGACCCAGGCACTGTGCTCCTGCGGAACCCTTAGTTGGTGCCTAATAAGTGACTCAGTGTGGTTGGTGAATAATACTCCACCCCCAAATGTCCACATCCTATCCCTGGAAATCTAGAACCCGTAAATGTTATTTTATATGGAAGAAGGGACTTTGAAGATGTGACTAAGTTAAGGACTCTGAGATGGGAAGATGAACATGGATTATGTGGGTGGGCCCACTGCCTCACCAGTATCCTTGTAAAGGGGCAGAAGGAGACTAGACTCAGAAGGGGCAGCCCTGTGCCTACTAGTGTATGTCAGAGGGGTGCAGCTGCAAGCCAAGGATGCTGGTCCCACCCAGAGCTGGCAGGAGCAAGGAGCCTTCTCCCACGGGGCTTCCTGCAGAAGCCCACTCACATGACTCACTTCAGACTTCTGGCCTCCAGACCTATAAGAGAATGAATTTTTGTTGTTAGAGGCCACTCCGTAGGCGGTAAATTTTTACAGTAGCAATAGAGAAGTAGTACACACACCCATCTCATCTCCACCATCTGCTAAGATCTGGTGGATCATGATGTCATCTGCGAAACTGCTCAGCACTGTGGCCATGACCTCTCGGAAACAGAAATGCAAAACCCATTGTTTCCTGCTCACCGCCACCCCTGTCCTCACCCCGCCACCTGAGGGTTCATTCAGAGCTCTCTATTACTTTCACGGGAAAGGTCTGAATTTTGGCCAGCACAGATGTCCTTGTGACCCGCACTGCTCACTCCTCAGTCCTCTCCTCCATCCTCCTCCCAATCAGCGCCCACATGGAGCCTACTAAGTGACTCACTGTGAGTTAAGCCAAATCAGCAATGTTTTCATTTTCTTTGTTCTTATTATGCCCCTTTCAAACTCCTCATTGCCTTTGGCTCAAGATAGTTAGAATTGCCTGGAAAACTCTTCCTGGGTCTCTTTCTGCTGTCCTTTAAGCCAATCAGGGACCCTTCCCCCAGGGAGCCTCTGCTGATTGCCCCACACTTGCTTTCATGTGCTGCTTGTGCTGTCCTCAGCCTTAGGGCTGACCAGTCACACTGTGACCCTGGAGACAGAATTGCCTGATGTTGAGCAGTGAAGCTGAGGTGGGTAAGGCTACCCGTCACCTGTCTCCTGCGGCCATTCTGGCTGGGCCAGGCAACTCTGCCCGCAGGAGGAGACAGTCACAGGCTGGACTGGGACTTACAATTCCTACTGAATGAATCGCAGCTAGGTGGCTTCTGTCCGGAACAATAGAGCAGGCATGCACCTGGAGGTGTGGCTGCCCAGGGGGACCTCAGCCAGGAGGCAGAGGCTGCTCCTGCCAGCCCAGACAGCCCAGCCTCTTCTCCAGGGTGTAGACATTCATGGGACAACCAGAATGGGACACATTTCTCATCTTGCCCTTTTCTCCCACAATCCTAGGCTTTTTCCAACTATTAACTAGGCTTTCTGTTGTTAATTCGTAGAAATGAACAGGAGGTAGGTGTTTCTCATATTTTTCTTTACTAGAAATGCTTTTGGGATTATTTTTCTCATAAGTCCTCCATGCTTGCTGGAGGAAATTTGATCTCTCTGGAATGATAGTGCTTTGGGACAGAAAGTGGGCCAGCACTGTGGGCCGCACCCTCTGTCCCTGCTTTCCACTCCCTGTGATACCTGGCTGGGGCAGCTTTGAGTACCTGCCTTGGCTGGCCTCAACCCCATGGGCCTTCCTTGTGCACTCTCACATCTGGCTGTCTCTCTTCAGCCTCATGGCGGTTGCCCTCTGCCAGCCCCCAGTTCCCTCTCCTCAAGCTCTTCCCTGCTGACATGTTTGGCTCACTGCACCAGTGAAATCATCCCCAAGTTCCCCCTTGACACTGGCCCCTTCCCTTTTCATGTCCGGATGCAGATCACCCCAAAGTTCCTCCTGGCTCCCCTGACTGGGGTCATCTTACTATTAGCCCAGGCCTGATCTTCTCTAACCACTCCTGGCTTCACTTGGACGGGCTACCTGGACTCGGTTGCTTGTAGGCATTATTTCTGCAGGGGGCCTTTTGGATTTAAGAAACAATATTCACCCACATGGCATAAGAGGAGGAGGCTTTCTCATAGCTGGGAAGCCAGAGGGGTTGGGGAAGGGCTGAGGGAGGACAGGAGCCTGGGTTGGTGAAGTCCCCCCAATTTCCTGATGCTATGTATAAGTCAAGGGAGCAAGCAGAGAGAGAGAGAGAGAGATAGATAGATAGATAGATAGAGAGAGAGAGAGAGAAAGCATCACTAGGGAGGAGAAAGCTGGTCCACAAGGCCCCTGGGGGCCCAAGGAGGGTTGCTGCTCTCATCCCCTGTCCCTAGGGAGAAAACATCTGAGAGAGATGCAGGCCTCCGAGAGGAAGCACCTGCCTGCAGCCTGCTGAATGCCCCTGCCTCTCCATGTGCAGCCCCATCGTAGCTCAGCTGAGCCACTCTGTTACCCATGCCCGCACCTGCTGTCTGCCCCAGGCCATGCCAGCACCCGTGGGCTACGGACAGGAGGTAGCAAAAAGAATTTGCAGCATGTGAGAATTACGTGTTTACCAGGCAAGGTGCTAAGGTGTTATCTATCTTGTATGGCTGAACACTCCAGAGTACAGTACGTGGTAACTGTTATTATCTTCATTTGATAGATGGACAAACCAAGGCACAGCAAGGTTGTGACTTATCCAAGGTCCCAAAGAGAATAAGGGCAGAGCCAGAGTTCAAGCCATGTTTTTCTTTCTCCCACCCCAGAAAGGTCCAGACTGAGGCCCTGGGGTCTGATGAAGTTGCGAGTGGATGAGAAAGTGGGCCATGTGTCGCTGTCATAAGGTCCCTCTCAGGCTGTGTCTGACCCGCTCCAGCCAGCCAGCCAGCACTGAGAGCTTAGGAGAGGAGTGGACATCTAAAACTCATACCAGAGGCTCAGGAGATGTGGGGAGTTTTGCTGAGGACCACGGAGAAACTGGGCAAAGGTTTCAGGGTGGAGCCGACTCCATTGATTGCTCAGGAGGTCTTGCTTCTGTCTCTCTCCCCACGTGGCTGCAGACATGAAACAGGAGATGCTGATCTAGGCTGTGGACGGTGGCCTCTAGCCATGGGTAAAACGCCTGCGCTGCTCATGATCTCTGTGAAAGGAAAGGCTGGGCCAGAGGAGCTGAACGGGCCCGTTCAGCTCTGATAGCTGGTGTCCCGACATTGTGAAGTAGCCAGAGTCGCAAAGCACAGCTGATGACACATCTGTCAGGTTCCCTGCTGCTTCCACAGGGCCTAGGTGGCATTTAGCACACAATAGATGCCCGTGGGAAGCATGAGTGAAAAGAAATAATGAATGAATGAAGGAGTACCCTTAGTTGGAACTTACCCCATCTGGACAGGAAGTGAGAGGGGTGAGAAAGACCATGTGCTGCCCCTGGTAGCCCATCCAGAGGGACATGGTGGGCGTCATGGAGGATGGAAAGGGAGACAAGCTGTTTCCCCTCTAAGCCTTAATCCTATAAACCCATATAGGAAGCTCTTAATTACTTGGATTTGAGTGATTTTACTTTTCAATTAAAGTCATCAAGTAAACATTCTGAAATGAGCACCCTTGTTAGGAGTTAGCAGCACACGCAGAGCCTTTTTCACGGTGCTGAACAGATCGAGAGCTCACCCTCTCCTTCCCTTGTGGGCTCCAAGTGCTGGCAGGAGGGACAGGAGCCCGAGGCTTCAGGGGTGGTGAGTGCTGTCTGCTCAGATCGCTGACTTCAGCGATCTGATCCACTCAGATCATTTGCAGGGAGTAGGAACCACAGAGCCCATGACAGGTTCACGCACTCAGTAGGTGCTTAGCTGGTGTCTGTTGAGTTGGAGTTCAGGTGGAGAGGGCCAGCAGGCTTGGGGCGTGGGGTAAGGGCTGTGGTCTGGGCCCTTTGCCCTTGGCCACTGTGGGACCCTGATCCAGAATATAGCTCTGTGGAGGGCTCTGGCTTTTCCCATTCCCAGGGACAGAGCTGGGAGGGAGAGGGTGGGAGAAAGGAATGAGTTTCCAGTCTGGGCTGCTCTGGGTGGTCTGTGGCCACAAAACAGCCATTGCTGGGTGAATCCTAACCAGTGTTAATAGCTCCACAAAGGAACAGAGATGACACCAGGAGGGCCCAGGAGACCACTGGCTACCTCTAAAGAAAGACGTTGGTCTTCCTGGAAACTGAGATGTAATAGGAGCGAGCCCCTGGGTTCTTTCATAGTGCTGTGGACTGAATTTCATTTCCCCATGAGTCCTACATCCCTCCAATGTGACTGCATCTGGAGATGGGGTGTACAGGTATTGTGGAGGTCATTAAAGTTAAAGGAGGTCACTAGGGTGGGACACAGATAGGATAATGCCCTTATAAACAGAGACAAAAGGACAAGACAAACTCCCCTCTCTCTGTCTCTGTCTCTTGTCTCTGTCTCTGCCTGTTTCTGTCTCTTTCTCTGTGTCTCTGTCTTTCTCTGTATCTCTATCTCTCTGTGTCTCTGTCTTTCTCTGTCTCTCTATCTCTCTCTGTCTCTGTCTGTCTTTCTCTCCCTCTTGTCATGTGAGGACACAGTGAGAAGACAATCAGAGAGAGGGACCTCTTCACCAGACACAGAGTTAGCAAGCCCGTTGCTCTAGACTTACAGCTCTCAGGAATGTGAGAAATATCTGTGCTGTGTAAGCCCCAGTCTGTGGTATCTTTGACAGCAGCCTGAACTCACACGAGCACCATCAACATTTCTCTAGTGCTCTGAGCTTCTGTTTGCTCTGCACGCCCTCTCCCCATCCCGGCCCTGAGGGAAACAATAGTGTGGAATGGTTAAGCACGCACAGCCGGGAAGTGACAGGACAGGATCAGAGCCCAGGCAGGCCTCATGGTTTCTAAGGCTGGTGCCTCTACTTTCAGTGTTGTTTTGTGTCATCTGAGACAAAGTCACACTGAGCTCACACTGGCTATTCTCCTGCCTGATCCTCCAAGTGCTGGGATTATGGGCGTGTGCCACCATGCCCAGCTTGACGGATGCCTTTAGCAGTTCTGCTGCTGGTAAAGATGCTGCTATTGGTGATGATGGTGGCAGAGTTCACACGAGATGTAATAGAGCAGAGCAGATGGAGCTGGCCCCTGGGTAGGGAGGTGACCACGAGCGGGTAACAGAAGAGGCACAGGAGAGGCCCAGCAGCGTTGTGGGTACTGGTGTCCCTGAGGCGCTCAGCATGGTAACGCACCCTTCCAACCAACACCACTCATCCAGGGCTTGGATCAGTGTCCCCAAGTGATCCTGGGGGTAGAGGACCTGGACCCAGAAAAGGGCCCAGGCTGCTGTGCACGCTGAGCTCTACCGTGGGGTCTGAGGCAGCCAGGACTCCAGCCAGCCAGTCCCCAGAACACCCATGCCAGGGGCCTTCTGCCTTCCCAGACTGGCCACCTTCCTGGGGACGGGTTGACCACAGGGACCCTTTCCCTGACTCTACAGACTCTTTCTTGGGGCACCATCTTGCCCAGAGTTGAGGATTTTGCTTGGATGAGGGACTGGCTGGAAAGAGGCAAGAGTGAACAGAAATACATCTGAATGGTCCCAGGGGCCATGCCAGGGTATAAACAGCACAGGACTGGGATTTTTCCTGGAGAGATTATCTGAAGAAGTTTACATCAACGCAGCATGTCGTCTTGCCAGGAGCCTAGGCGCATTCAGCATCACGAGGGCGATTAAGCAACATGTCGTGAGTTGGAATGATGTCATTAGGCAAGCAAAGACTTCAGGTTTGGCCTGATGAGGGAATTTGAGCCTGGGGGTGTGGGGCTCCTTCCTGCTCCCTGGTTGTCTGGTGGCATGCAGACTGCCCTTGGTAGTCTGCAGGCTGGGTTCAGGAGCCAAGTCTGAAAGTTGTTTGCTGTGTGTCTTGGACTAAACACTTGCCCTTTCTGAGCCCACTTCCTTCACCTTCAAGGGAACTGGATGTCTTTTAGGTACTTTCAAAGACGTGTTTTTCCCCAATCACTAACCTTTGACATGTACTCTACACAGAGCTTTGAGGCATGCTTTTTCTTCAATTGTGTTTTTTGAAATGGGTGTCTCTATTCGCCATACATGTCCACGACCAATTATTCGTTGGGTCTTTAGGGAAGATTTGAGACTTTGTTCTTGTTCCTTTAATGATCCCACTGACAGCTGTGTTCCCTCTGGGGAGGGGGACAGCTGTAGCCTTCTAGACTGTGTGCATGGACCAGCTTATAGTCACAGTGGTGACCAGAGTAATCACAAGGACACTGGGGCTCTGACCGCAGACAGCAGTGGTTTGCACGCAGGGGCCTCCCCCAAAGTGCTGTGTGGCTGTGAGAAGGTCACAAACCATTTCTGAGGCTCTGCCCCTCGTGTGTAAGAGAGAGTGACTATCAGCTGCCTGCTGGCACTGAAAAGGGTGTGAACCAAGTGGCCAGAACCACCTGTCTAAGAGGGGATGGTGGAGGCAGCCTGGATGGATCGATGGTGGCTCCGACCCTTCTTGTCACTGCTGTCATCCATGATGAATCAGTCACCCCTTGTCCACTCATCTTGTCCTCCCAAATCAAGTCGGGGGCCACCTCAGAGCAGGAATGTCACCTCAGGCTCCTTGTAGCCTCCGTGCTCCGGCAGGTAGGAAGGGCCCCTTTGCCCCTTGTCTTTGGGAGGGTACAGGGGGCTCCCCCAATGCCTGCCTAGTGGAGCTCCTGAGTCTCACCATTCTCAGCCCTAGGGGTCCTTCTCTGGGGCGCCTCAGCTGCCAGCTTCGTGCCCTCAGGTCCTGAGCATCCTTCTGCTGAGAGTGTAGAGCACATCTCTAGAAGGACGCAGGAGATTAGCACAAAGACCCTCACTTTAAAACCAGTTAACAATTAATGAGTGACTATTTGTACTTTTTCTCTATTTTCCTTTTAGTCTTCTTTTCCAATAGAAGTAACGCCTTGCCAATATAAAAAATTCAAGCTAGTGTCTGCAGAATGAAAGTTGCAAACTCTCTTTACCTTCTAGTCTATTTTTAGCCCCAGTGGTGACAACAGTTAATAAATATGGCTTTCATTTTTGTCATGCTTTCTAAAATCTATATATAAACTACACAATATATGAATACTTGAATACATAAAGGTTTTTTAGAAATGTTAAGTGAGGTCATTTTCTAAAACTCTAGCTTAGCGTTCTACTTGAAATGTTCCTCATGCCATTTTCCAGTGGTCATATGGTAAAATTGATGTTTTAAGGGGTCCAGTCCTATGAGTTTCAGCACCTATATAGCACCTGCCTGATGGTTTGTCTATTTCAGCATTGTCATGGAGAAACTGACCCTGTCATTTTGAGAGACTCTCCTGAGTCTCAAACGGTGAGTCAGCCTGCTGTGGGGGACAGAAGCCCAGATTTGGGTCAGGCCTGGCTGGAATGTTGCCTCTACCACACATGAGCTGAGGGAGATGGGCAGACACCTGAGCACATGAGCCTGTGGGTTTTCTCCTGGAAATGGCCAGGATGCTGTGCGTCTCGAGGACTGGACCCACCACCTACCAGGCTTAGCATAGCTGCAGGCACTTCGGGGGTGCCCACACATGGCGAACGCATTGCAAATTATGAGCAGAGAGTCTCAGGCACAAGGGCACACACAGTTGGGTTGCGTGGAGGTATCTGGGCTCATCCTGAAGTCCCACAGATGCTGTGAGTCCTACAGCAGATGTCTGGCCAGTGGACCTTGCACTTGGCCAAGAGATCAAGGCTGAGGACAGCTAGAGTCAGGGACCCGGATGAAGATATCCTGGTGTCCTTCCTTGGTCACCTTTAAGCCTTTGACCAGCAGCAGCACTGGGCTCAGATGTTAGAATATGAGGCAGCCAGGACTTTCTGAGCAGCGAACACCTCCTCTCTGGGCTGGGGCCTCTGAGCTGGAGGTCCACAGAAGGAGTGGCCTCTTAAATATTGAATCAGCCCTTCCTGATCCCACTTCTGCTTGATTTGACTAAGGGCCCAGGCTTTAAGTTTGTTTAATAACCTCCTGACACTAAACAAACAACCTTGCAAAAGGAGTAATTTGCAAGGCAGAAAGAAAACAAATAAGTCACAAGGACACCGCACCACAGCAGGGGCTGGGCTGATTACATTCTGGGGCCCACCTAAGTCTGATGCTAAGCAAAAAAATGTATAGATCTTGGCTCCTCTCCACTCTGGGAAGACTTCAAAAAACACGGGCA
Source organism: Dolichotis patagonum (assembly GCA_004027295.1). NCBI lineage: Eukaryota > Metazoa > Chordata > Mammalia > Rodentia > Caviidae > Dolichotis > Dolichotis patagonum. The sequence goes on along the minus strand of PVJX010013583.1, from coordinate 26,714 downwards.
AGGGAAACTTTGCATTAGGCCTCTGGCAACGGCGTGTCATTAGCATTCTGGGGGCATATTAAATGCCATCTAGTTGCTAACACAATGCATCATTTTCTGCTAAATAATTGATCATGGTGCAGAGATTGTGTTTGTGGAGTTTAAAAAAGTGATTAAAACGGTACATCTCTGGGAGGTAAGTTGCATCTGTAACCTGCGGCCAGTTCCAGCAACACCTTCCCAAGGGGGCTGAGGGCAAAGGAGATTCTGGTCCATCAGAGGTGGGGTGCAGCCTCAGAGCGCTGACACAGCAGGAAAAGAGTGACAGCAGACATGACAGAGGCCTGATATAAGGCTGACAAGGGTCAGGGTGGTAGCAGAGGTCCTGCGATGGGCTGAGAACTCTGCCAGCTTCAATACTGTTGGGGGCATTTCAGGAAGGCAAGTGAACTGGCCAGAGAGAAAAAGAATGCTACGGGTCCCCAGTGACTTCACGGCCAGGTGAATCCCTGGGGCCATGAGTGCACGGTCTGGTCCTGAGAAGAGCTTACCCTGGACTTCCCATCGTGGCTTTCTTTCATTTTTCTGCTCTATTTTTACCCAGAGATGATCCCTTTCTCTTGCCCCTCCTCCTGTAAGGATGCATGTCAGATTTAGGATGTGTGTGAAAAGACGCAGATCCTGGTCTTAGAAGTACGAAGAACCTGTCAAGTTCACGGGGTAAAGATTTCAGGTATCGAAAGTAGCTGCATTAGGCAGAGGGAAGTGGTGAGGTTCTTGTGAGTCGTCAAAATAGCCAGAAAATGAAAAGATCTGGAATGAAATAGTAGGGGGCAATAACATTTTAGGAATAAATGATAGTCCTGAACAAGGAGCCCTACCTTGCATACTGCAGACCTGCTGCAAGCCCTTGAAAAAACCTCTGAGTCTGTTTCCTTATGTGAAAAGTGCGTAACCAACCACACGTGTGTATGTGTGCACTCATGCAGGCGTTCCTAAGGACTCCTTAGGTGGACTGACATTCTTGACTTCTTCCTCAGCTGTTCTCACTCCTGACTGCTCATTAGAATCTTCTTTAAAAAGACCTTTAAAAATACAGATGTTGGGGACCAGTCCTCGTAGTGTTCAATTCAGTTGGTGAGGACCCAGGTCTGGGCATCCGTCCTCCTAAGGTCAGCCCAGTCATCATGATGTGCAGCCAGGGACACGACCACTTGCCTTGGAAGGGGAGTGGGTGGTGACTGAAAGCCTGGTCCAGCTGTCTCTGGCCACACTTGTAGGTACCTAGCTCTGGAGCAAGAAGGGAAAATGAGCAAGGCAGAGATACAGTCTCAGCCGCTAGAGCACTGGACAGAATAACATTGTGCTATAGGAGAAGCCACAGCTGGAAGGCCAGCCAGCTGCCCAGGGCGACACAGAGTGCTGGGGACAGGGCAGAGTCTGCGGGAGGCAGACTTCAGAACTCTGCATGGGAGAACTTTCCTGCATAGAGATAGGTGGTGGGAAATATTTCCCTGTCTCACCAACTATACCTTCTCAGGACAGATCCTTCTCTCTCCTAGTGGCACATAGCACACAGGGAGTGCAGGGGGTTCTGCCACAGTCCTGTCAGCCAGGAATTTGCTCCTGATCCCACTTTCTCTTTTCTTAGTGACCTTCCTGGCTCCTAAACCACCCAGACTGCTCACTCATGGCCTCCAAATACTTCTTCACACATGGCTCCCCTCCCCCAGAGGCTGGAGAGCTCCTCAAGGGCCCAGATGCTTCTCCCCACTTTCTGGTACAAAAAGTGTTAGGTGCTTGTTAGTGAACCTTTCAGTTCACTGAGATTTATGTCTCACCATACTGGCCTCCCCCTGCTACTTACCTGGCCAAGGCCCCTTTCCATTCTCGACCTCTCTTTTTCTCACCTGAGAGCAGCCGGTCAGTGGCTATGAGGCAGACAGAGATGACTACAAGTAGCTTCATTATACAGATGGGATAACTGAGGCTCAGGGATGACTGGACCTGGCCAAGGATGTTCAGCCACTAGGTGGGGGAGTAGGAAGCAGAACCCAAAGCACTTGAATCCACTTTGAAAACAGCCTGCAGCTAGAAAACCCAAAATGTAGTCTAAGACCATGGGGTACTATCCCAAATCTCTAGTCAAGGGAGAAAATGAGCCTGTTAAGTGACAGGTACCTACTTTGGAATCCCTGCCCCCGTGACTCAACTGATTCCTTCCCTGCTGCCATTTGCATGTTTTTAGGCTTTGTAGATGTCCCCCTCAGGGTCAGAGCCCATACCCAAGGAAACTCTGGTGCATGCCTCTAGCTATTTTCAGCTGCCACCCAGTACATCCTCATAGGGTAGGGTATTTCATCCCATCAAACACCAGGCATGCTGAGCTCTGTAGGGTAACTGGAAAAATGATCTTCTGACCTTGCTCAGTTTGAGATGCAGGATTCTGGGTTGGCAGCAGGGAGAATGCGCCTCCTCTACTTTCCTCTGCCACAGAAAAAAATAATTCAGAGATGAGTGGAAATGGTCAGAAAGGCTTTATTTATGACTATTTGGAGAAGTGTCAATATTATTGCCATAGGAGAGAGTGGCGCTCAAGTCTGAATACAGCAGGGGCAAGTGGGATGATGGCGGTGGGAAAAGAGAGGATATCGGTGGATAGAACAATCACTCAAAGGAGACATCAAGCATACCGAGACTCTTGCTAAATACACTTAGCGGGATGTTTTGCAGAGGAGAGGCAAGAGCGATCAGATATTGGGGATGAGGATTGGATGTTAACGGTCGCCAACTTCCAGGCAACAAGCTAGATTCATTCTTTCTACAGCTGGCTAAGATAGGCCAAAAACATGGCCCAAGGAGGGAGCCTCGTCAAAAAGCGGGCTCAGAATTACCTGGAAAGGATTCGTCAGCTGTCTGTCTGCCCGTAGGAGCTGAAACGGTGGAATCTGGTTTCTTCGAGAACCATTTGAGAACCTTTCTCAAAGACTGTGGTCCAGTCTAGCAGCCCTCAACTTCAGTGAGCCTCCGAACCTCTGAGGCCTTACTGAAACATAGATTCCGAGGCCCCCCTCCAGAGTTCTGATGGAGCAGACATATGCTGAGAATCGCTGGCCTAGTCTCCTCCCACCTCAGTTGCCTGCCTCATTGGAGGGGCTTCCTGGAAAGACGGGCATCTACTGAGATAGAAACGTGCCTCTGTTGTCTGGCTGTCTTGGGCAAATTTCTTACCTTCTTTGAGCTAGGATTCCTTCAAATGCAGGGAAAGCGATGTGAACCTCCCAGGTTCCAGGTACATACTGGATGATAGGACGGCAGAACATTGGCAAAGCCTCTGCTACAGGCAGCACGCCGTAAGATTCACTTCTGTGGAGGGAGTTGCTACATGAATGGAGAGAACAGAAGCCATCCAGACCACCCCAACTCATCCTGGGCAAAAAGGGGAGGTGAGGCCCAGAAGAGCTAAGACTGGCAGAGCTGGCACTAGCCAGGCACCTCTTCAGTCCCCATTTGCCTCCAGCCAGGCTCCCTCCCGTGCCTTTCCCCTTTACAGGCTTCTTCTGGGGCTGGGAGCTGGGGCTGTTGGGCTCACCCCTCCCCACAGTGCACACAGTGCTGGACAGAGCCCCTGCCATGGCCACCTCCGTCCCCTGCGTACTCTGCTATTGGCACCCCCTGGTTGTGTTTCCCATGTAAGGTGAGACCTAGGCCTTCTCCTTGCACCTCCTGGTCCTCCACCTGCGGGGCAGCCCTAGGATGTCCAGGCCCTCAGTGTTAACCTGAGGGCTATGGAGCATCCTGGGTTCCTGTCTTTATTTCCTACAATTTTCCATCAAGCCCCGGTCTCAAGCTGAGTTCTAGTAACTTCATAGGGGAGCTATCCCGTGTCTCCTAACTGCAGTTTGGTTTGTTCTTTTGTGAAATGTGAGCTCCTCTCTTTTGAGGAGTACCCACCTGTCTCGCCTCAGAAATCTCATCTCCACAGGACCATGGCCTGGGTTTGGAGCAGGGGAGCCCCCTAGAAGAGTGGGGTGACTTCCCAACCGGCCTTATGTATGCTTGGAACTCATTTTCAGCTTGGCTTCTTTCTGAGAGAAATTGGAATAATATGAAAAATAGTTCCACCAGGTCTGGGTCCTCGGCCCCTGCTTGTCTGCTGGCCTAGTCCCTGGTTTCCTTGCTTCCTGGAGGTGTCTTCTGACCCTGCCACCCTGCTCTCCTCTCAGAGTCTGCACATCCTCTGCTATTTGTGTACTTGGCTCTCTCTCTGCTAAGCTGGCAGCCCCAGAGGGCAGGGTGTGCTCAGCCTCTTTCCCAAGGTAGGGACAGGTGCCCAGTGATCTTTGAAACTTTCTTTCCCTTGAGAACGGAACCCAGGGCCTCCTGCATGGTAGACAAGCAGTCTAGCTCTGCTGAATCAGAGGATGTTCCCTAGTACCTGCCATCTGTGTACCTTCTGGGTCCTCAAGGAAGAGGCTGCAGAGGAACTGAGTATTGTGTGTACAGTGGAACCAGAATTCAGTGCCAGGACTCATTAGGAATTTCTCTTGTGTTCTCTCCACTGTATCATTTACTAAAGTAGAGCGAGGCCAAGGGAACATGCACCCTCAAGTTTAATTTTTGGAAACAAAACAATCCTGGTTTGAGAGGTGAGCCAAGGCCGAAAAAGGACTCCATTCCCTCTCCTGAAGGTGACCACCCACTCCCCCCCCAGCTCCCCTACATGCTTGCTTCTTGCATGCACTGCACATGCATGATACAATGAAGACTTAACATGGGCTCCTGGAAGGCAGGGCTTCGGGGAGACTGTTCTTCCTTCATCCCCGGGGGAACAAGCCCTTAGGGTCCAGGGCTGCCCTTGCCAGTCGCTGCCATCTCTACTATGGGCATAGAGGACTCCCCCAGCTCGTGGAATCCTCCAAAGACCCTCTGGTGCTTTTAGCTCAAAGGAACACTTTGATGTCCTAAATGACAACACCAGGCATCACGGGGGCTCGAGGAGCCTGCCTGGTGACGATAGCTCCCTGTAGACGCCTGGGAGGGGCAGGTACCCGGCTGTCAGCCCTTCTAGCCCTCTGAAGTGTTTTTTCTCAGCTTCACGTGGCTGTCTTTGTTGTCAGAGCTGTGGCTGTCGGCTTATCTTGTGTTTCCTTGGGGACACAGAGCTGCTGGCCAGCCCAGCCCAGCTCAGCTGTGCACAGGGGAAGGACAGGAAGCTCTGGGTCTGCCCAAGCTGAGAGTCCTGCTTTGCCCAGGCTGCCCCAGGTCGAGTAATGCAACCTGAGCCCCCAGAGGCTGCTCAGTCCTTCTGTCTGTAGACACTGGGGGGCCTTTGCACATGCTAGTTCTAATCCCAGCTCTGTCACTCCATAGCTGGGTGACCTTGGTGGAGCCTCAGTTTTGACATATGTAAAATGGGAATGGTGGTGGTAATAATATCTGCTGTACAGGGCTATTATGAAGGTCAGAAGAAACAATAAAACCCCAGGTTTGGCACAAAAGCAACTCAATAAATAGCAACTGCCATCCTCATCCTTTTGACTGTTTTTCATAACTTACTGGTTCTCCGTCTTAGCTATTTTTCAAGACCTCCTGGGGAGCATTTTCAACGCAACAGTGTTCAGACTCTCCCCCACCCCAATGCCAGAGGAGCTCTGAGGGTGGGGTTTGCTTCCATGCCATTTAAAATTGCCACAGGTGTCAACATGCGGCTAAGGCGTAGAGCTCCTGCTCTAAGCAAGTCCCACACCTTTTGATCTGTGTCATCCAATATGGTAGCCACCAGCCACACAAGACTATTGAAATCTAAGTTTATCAAAATAGCAAAAAATTAAAAACTCACTTCCTCAGTCATACAAACCATTTTTAAAATGCTCAGTAGCCAGTGTCCTAGTCACGTTCCTCTTGCTAAGACACAATACCCAACATCTGTAATTTAGGGGGAGAGCTCTAAATTGTTTGGGCTCACAGTTTTTAGAGATTTCAGTCCCTAATTGGCTGGTTCCAAAGCAGAAACAGCGTGGTGGAAGGGTCTGGATAGAGGACCTGTTCATATCATGTGGCCAGAAAACAGAGAGAGAAGGGAAGAGACAGACAGGGAGATACATGTCTCACGTCGTGCCCCCAGTAACCTGCATCTAACTGAGCCCCATGTCCTAACAGCAAGTCAGCCACAGGTGACTATATCCCAGTCACCTTCCACAAGGCCTGCCACTGAGCACCTGGGGCTTTGGGGATATTCTAGGTCAGAACCGCAGTCTGTGTGTGGCCAGTGGCTAATGTATAGGACATGGCAGGCCTGGAATGCCTGTCTTACCGAAAATTCTTCTGGAGAGCATTGCATGACTAGAGCTGTTCAATGAGAATAAAATGCAAGTTGTACATGCTTTAAGCACTTTTAATAGCCACATACAGTAACTAAAAGGAAACAGGTAAAATTAATTTTAATAATATATTTTATTTAACCCTTTACATTCAAGTGGGTGTCTCAGCATACAATGAGTATGCAATAAGTTAATGAGTCATTTTGCATTCCTTCTCTATATGTTTCCAAAGCCTAGCATGTGCTTTACACTTTCAGCACACGTCGGGTGGGCCCCATGCCTTCCACCTGTGGGCACTGGGCAGATGCCCAGTGAGGTGTGAAACCTTTACAAATGAGTATCCTCCTCCTGGCAGTAACATTGCTGGACCTCATGGGGCACTCGAGGTCTTACAGAGTACTTTGATGCATGTGTCTTCCAGTGACTCCAGGGCACTTTTTCTGTCAGTCTGGCTAAAGCCAGAAGGCTTACAGGGCTCAGAGACAGTAATCCAGCTTGTGTCAGATGCTGTTATCATCTACCTGGTCCTGGCAGGTGCCATCGGTGCTGACCGAAAGCCTGGCCATCCCGTGAGGACAGAGAACCTATTCCCTATTTCTGTTGTGCTCCTTGGATCCCCGGTGACTCCTCCCTCAGCTCACTTGTCAGTGGTGGAAGTGTCCCCTGACAAACTTGAGTAGTGCTGGAAGGGCTCTCCTAGGAGCCATGAGGCTGGAGCTTTCCACCACCATCTGCCCCTTCCTCCTAAAACATCCCTGTACCATTGTCCCAAAGAAACACATTACCAAATAAACATGGTAAATGTGTCAGCAGGGAAGGTTTACACAGCCGCCTCCTGGCATTAGCATCTAAATATACATTGATTTAGTCACACTGCTTCATAGTAGAACCAGGAGTGAATGGGACAGATGACAACCCACTGCGATAAGAGGATGTGGAGTGAAAGGTCAGGAACACACAGCCTTGTCAAAGATGGAGAAGACACTGGTGGAGACGTGCAAAGAACATGGGGGGTCCTGGGGGCCAGATGAAGGAGTTATGAGAATGGGAGACTAGAAGGGACAGAGAGCCATGTCCCCCTGAAGGTGGGTACACATGGGCCTGCTGCGTGGTGCTGGCTGGTGAGGGGGGGACGCCTATGTGTGTCAGGGAAGGAAGTGTGTAAAGCGGACCCTTGTTCTCCTTAAATTTCCATTTCCTAGTTTGCAGCTTCCCTACAAGCCCAGCAGAGAGTGCAGCCTTGAGTTAACCCAGCGCCTGGCCTTGGGGGAGGGGGAGGAAGGCAAGGCTGGGGCTCCCTCAACTTTTGCGTGGTCCTGGAAGTAGTAAGACCCTCTGATGTGTACAGCCGGCACCACTTAGGAGCAGTTGTCAATATTTTCACATGTTTCTCAGTCGTCAGTCTGAACTGCTCTGCCAAACTGCTGTCCCCAGTCCCTCACCTTCCCAGCTCCTTCCTTCCCATTTCCCTCCTAACCCTTGGAACTGCCTCTCTGGTCTCTGACCTTTTTCGCCTTTGTAATTACACTCAGTGCCGCCTCCCGGCCCCCAGACTGGGCCTTCTCAGTCCTGTGTAGTCGTTGGTCCAAAGGTGCAGCCGTCAGACCCTCTGGTCCTTCACCCCCACCCCAGCGGGTGAAAAATCTGACTCCAGGTCTCCTCTCAGATTGCATTAGCCAGAGTGACACGGGCAGGGAAAGTGATCTATTGCAGCCATACAGCAGCTGTTCAAATCCAGAGACTGTGGCCTGGGCCAGTGGTTCTGTTTCATTCATCTGACAAGGGCTTGCTGATCGCCAAAGCTCAACCTGCCCCACCGCCCCCCTTCTGACTGGCTGCAGTGGCATGGTTTGGTTTGGGATAATGGGCTAATGAATCAGGATCATCCAACTGGGTTTCTCTTGCGCTGAAGTGTCCAAATGCCAGGCAGTTCTGTTCATGGACTCAGCGTGTAATGATCCCTCCCCAAAATCATAATCCATCAATCTCCCCTTTCGAGACCATCCATCAATGTTCCAGAATCCACGGCGCATTCTCATTCCAGGGGTTTTCAATCACTTCCCTTTTCCCTTGTGCTTACTGAGCAGTGCACTGACACTGGGAAATTGTGTTTTGACATGAAATCATTATGTGTTTTAAAACCTCTCCCTCAACATTGGTCTTTTCCTGCCTTCTGCTCTCCCCTGACACGTCTCCTGCGATGAACTGCAGCACAAGTCCTGTTCTTTGTTAAACTCTCTGGCACAGGTGAGGGATGCCTGATCTGAAAGGAAGAAACATGGCAAAATTGGGCTGCCCATTTTATTGCAGCACTAGCACACTGTAATTAATTTGTCTCCTCCAATCAGGTCCTTGCTGGTGTGTTTCCCTCAGAGATGATTAAGGGATTGGTGGGATGGAGGGAGCGCTGGGGCATGAGGTGTCTGTATGGTGCAGTTGCATCATAATTAGGTGCAACTCTGTGCAAATTTAAGCTTATGCATGCAGCAACTGGCCAGTCAGTTTCTCCTTAAGTGCAAAAGGAGGTCGGCTGTGCAGAGTGCAGTGATTCTGCCCACTGGCCCCATATGTCAGACCACAGCAAGGGTGAGTTTGGAAGTGTCCCAGCTCAAGTGTACCTTGTTGCAGCTCAAGTGTACCTCCCCCATGCAAGCATCTCTTGGATGCAGATTCTAGTGTTTACAGACGTGTGTTCTTTGGACAGTGAGCCCCTAAACATATGCCAGTTATTGATCTGATCTGGTGCTCAGCTAAAGAGAAGCACAGGGCCAGAATTTCAGAGCTGTGTGTCAACCTGGAATTTTTCCCAAGCTGTTTGTTTCCATAGGAAATTTTCATTCTAAGCAATTGTCTGTAGCCCTGCTCTGCTGACTTTAGATTTAAGCCCCCTGAGAATTAGGCTAGGCTGTATTTGGAAGGCTCAACCAGCATCACCATTCCCGCTTATGGGAAGCCTGATATGCCTTCAGCTGGCCTTCTGGGGGCAAGTTACTAAGCCTCAGTTTTTTTATCTGGAAATGGGACCATTAGTACCATCCTTATAGAATTTGATGTGAGGGTTAAAGAGGAAATCGGCTTCTGTGGGATCTGGTAGATGTGCAACGAATAATGGGTCTGGTTATCATTATGGCAAATGATTTTTTTGCTAAGGAACACTGAGCTGCCAATGTCACTGAGGTGCTTCATTTAAAAAAGAAGATGCTGTTAAGTTAGTTTCTGCTGAACAACAATAACTTACACTGTAAATAATTGATGGTGTGAACAGACCTCCAGTGTTCACATCCAGGTAGGGTTTAGGAATGATGGTTTCACATTCTAAATCACCTCATCTTTCCCTCCCTGAATAAATGGAGTCTTGGCAGCAGTCAGAGTGAAAGTCACACAAGAGTGACCTCCAAAGGAAGTGCCTACGGGGAAGACGGCTGGCCTGGGCCCTTGCTGATGGGCCAGGGGAACACTTTGGTGGTCCCTCCATTTGACGAAGAGCCAGGCACAATCCACAGCCAGAACTCACAGTCACCTCTTTTGAAGCCCTACCTTGACTTTTTGGCAACTTTTGATTTAAAAGAGTTTGCTTCTTGGTTTTATTAGGAGGCTCTGCCCTCCCGTGGTAGTGCTCCTCCCTTGAAACCTACCTGTCTTTATTCTTGGCTAGGATGACCCCAATGACCTTGTTATCCATTTCAAGAGCATTTAGGAATGACTTCTGCAGAGCAGAGCTCATTTCCTCTGGGATGCCCCACTGCCATCACATCATCCTCATCAGCTTCTTCATCATTATTGCGATACTGAGGTTAGAACCCAAGGCCTTTGCACTGCGCTACATACCAAGCCCTGCTTTTTTTTTTTTTTTTTTTTTGAGGCAGGGTCTTACCAAGTCCCTAAGTTGCTCAGGTTGAGTTTGAACTTCCAGTGATCGTCCTACCTCCATCTCCTGGAGCACTGGATTGCAGGTGTCTGGCACCACCTGACAGCCACGATGCTGAGGCTCAAGGAGAGGAGGTGGTCTCCAAAGCTTCACAGCTGACTTCTACTCTAACCATCCATACAGCTCAGAGACCTCCTGGCACCTAAATGTCAGGCAGGTGAGGAGCTGAGACGCAGAAACTAGCTATAGGCTTGGCCAATGTGTGGAGGAGGAATGCACCACGCAGCTGTACTGCAAGAGCAGAATGCGGGCTGAGCTCTCCCCATGGGCACAGATCTCTCTAGGTAGGAGTCTGACCTGGGGGTACAGGCAGCAGCAGGAGCCTGTGGGTGGGGTGACAGGTGAGGTCAGGCAGGAGGTCTGTCCATGATGGGGGTCCTCTGGAGGCTGCTCCAGAGCAGGAGCACTTCAGGGCTCCCTACATGAGTCTTACGGAACAAATCCAGTGCACCAGGCCTTGCTCCCAGCACTACTGTGTGTTGACTTCTCAGGTCACACCACAGCCCTTGGAGGTGGCTACTGATACACAGAGATGAGTGAGCCATGTCTCCTGGTCGCACAGAGGTGCATTCAAGGTCATTCTCCTCAGTAGGGAGCAGTCAAACTCCACCCTAGCTCAGTTGCTCCCAAATCCTACCCCCACTTTAGCTTCTTGAGCCCCTGCCCAGCTCCAAGTCAACAAGAAGAATACTGACAGGGAAACTGAGGCAGAAGCCCCCTGAGAAGATAAGGTCAAGAGGGGTGCTTTGGGCTGTGAATGGCAAGCAGGTGCTGGCAGAAGTGGGCAAGGCCAAGCTGCTGAGAAGAGAGTCCCGCCTCACCCAGGCAGAAGGAGGTCTATGGCCTTGGCTGGGTGATCTCAAGGGCAGATCCCAGCCCTGGTGACTGCCTCGCAAGGCAGGAACTGTGACACAGCACCGAAGCATGGGAATCCTGGAGGCAGCTAAGGAGGGCAGGCCCTGGGTGAGCTTGGGTGTGGGGGGTGTCTTCCCTGTCAGGTCCTGAGGTGAACCCTTGCCCCATCTCCCCCTCTGCCTACATGAAAGAGCAGCCTGCTGCCAGGCTCTGTCGCAGGAGCTTGCCCACCCCAGCATTTAAGTCAGGCTACCAGGAGGGCCCCCTGCTTTCTAGTTCAATGAAGCCCCCTGGGGAAGGGACTTGAAAAAGATTTCAAATCATAACAATGCTCTTTTCTGCTCAAACTGACAACTGTTTTCTTCCCCTCCATCACAGCAAGGGCACACACAGAGAAGGGTAACATTGAGAAAATGCTGCTTCTGGCTGTCAGACCAGGCAGGGACAATTAACCCTTCCTTAGTCAAGTTTTTCCCTCTAGAAGAGGATTCTACCGTTGTGTGCCAGGGGCAGCATGCACATTCCCTCCTGTCCAGTGACATCAGATCCTGGACACAGGAGCCTGTCTGTTATGCTGCCCAATGCATCTGCTGTATCTATCACTGTCTTTGTAGCCCCAGGACCTGACCTTGGCTGTACCCCATCCTTCCTGCCAGATTTCTGTGGTGGCTTCTCTCTCCACTCTCCCTATAGGTTAGGGTCCTAGAAGGCCCTAACTTATCTCTGCAGGGCACTTTTCCCACTTCTGCTGTCAGCATCAGGATTTTTCTCGGAGAACTTCACTTTGTCGTTGCAGAAGGAACTGGCAAGGCTGTCAATTACCATGACCTACCACCCATCTAGTGCCCAGCCACCCCTTACCTCTGGCCGTGGTGCTGAAACCAAGAAGCGGACGGAGCATGGCCTCCCCGCTGATGTACCCAGGAGATGGGAGACACAGGCAACACAGGAATCTACTCTTCCAGGCAACAATGGCAGTGCTCTAGCCCCCTGTCCCAGTGCCATGGGTGACACTCAGCTGCACAACTGAGTCCCCCAGAAGAGTCTTGCGATGTGGCTGGTTGTGACTGCCCCCTCTGTTCTGGCTTGGTAGCACCCAACTCCTATTCTGAGATTCTCTCGATACTGTGGACCACCAAATACATATTAGCACATTCTTTTATATTCAAACCAGCTAGAGGGGATTCTGTTGCTTAGAACTTAGTATCCCAGCCAACACAGAAGACCAAATGGAGAGATTCCAGTGGCAGTGTTTGAGGTTGAGGGTGCTATTATTTCTGACACACAATGCACCTTTCTCATCCCCAGCCATGCAAGCCAGGAAGTCCCTTCCTTCTTTTTTCATTTTAAAGAAAAAAACCCAATAAAAATAATGTGCAAAAATTCAAAACAATATTGTAGGAGAGTAACAATGTACCTTGCATACTGTTGTCTTTGAAATAGTTGCTTAGATGACAAGATATAGACATGAAGAATTGATCAAACAATATAGGCACAAACCTTGCTTTCCAATGAACTAAGAGCAATTAGTTATATAGTTATCTGAACTATTTTGTGTCTATCTATCTATCATCTATCTATCTATCTATATTTCTCTTTCCTTTTCTCCTTTCCCCATCTCAATTTGTTTTTCCTTCTCATTTCACAATATCTATTGTATGTTATATCTTATTTACTTTTCCAGCTTCTTACACTAGAGAGACAATATGATGTTTACACATGTGAGTCTGATTTATTTCACTTATGAGTATAGTCTCAAGTTACACCTCTTTTCCTATAAATATCTCAAATTTATTCTTCTTTATGGCTGAGTAGCACTCCATTGTATAAAAATACCATATCTAAAGTGAGATTTCTGTCTCAAACTTACAACCAAATATGTTCTGATTAATATGAGAGCTCTTAACATGTCACATCCTTCTAAGTATCTCCAGTGACTCTGTGGTAGCCTCCTCTCTGCTTCCAAACCTCTCATTTCAACCTCTACCCCTTACTACCACCTTGGCCCACACCTTGCCCCCTGCTGGAAGACATTCATGCACCACTTCTTCCTGCTCAGATCAAGCTCAAGGATTTTTCCAGAAGGATGCAAGTGTCTCTGTTCCCCCAAACCCAACATTGATGCAATTCAAGTTCATTCATTTATTACCCGGTTCCTTACTTATTTGGGACAAAGCTCTAGGCAAGACAATATATATTAGTTACTTTTCTTGTAGATAAAATACCTGACACTCAGAGGTTAGAGGAGGACAGGTTTATTTTAGTTCACAGTTTGTAGAGGTTTTAGCCCGTAGCCAGATGGCTCCAAGGCAGGGTGGTATGGCATTGTTCATGGCATGAAGCAGCAACCTTCCTTCTGCTATCCATCCCTTTGCATTCCACCCAGGTAGCAAGCCTATTGGTTGGTGCCACCCACATTAAGGGTGGGGTTTCCCTCTTCAGCAAGTCCATCATTTATTCCCAGAAGTGTGCCAAACCAGTCAGTGGATTAATTTAGTAGCACATATTCATGATCCAGTCATTCCCAAAAACCTCACCTATGAAGGCACAAGGCTTTGGGGGGACATCTTAGTATAAATCACAATGGGGCACAAGAAGGTATAAGTGAAAAGGCAGATACTTCTTGGACCCAAGATAGCAGGTATCTCTGTCATGCCAGGTACTCTAGTTAATCCTCACAACTAACAAGGAAAGAGTATTTGTACTGTCATTCTATGACTGTGGAATCTAAGGAACTTCCCAAAGGTCACATAGCTCTGGGGGTGGTAGATCAGCTTCTTTTGCTCAGACCAAACTCAAGTGTTTGTTTAGCAGGATGCAAGACTGTCTCTGTTCCCCAAACCCTTCCCAGATGGTTATATATATATGGGATGTGCATTCTGAATGAGGTAACATTCATATTTGGGATCTGTGAGATATTCCTTTAAACTAAGACAATAGCTCCCATACTCAACATAGCACACACTATGGATTGTCTAGCATGTGCAGATTGTGGTTTGTTTCTGTAGGAGCAAAAGAAATTAAACAAAGCAGAGTTCCTGACCTCAGGGGGTACAGTATAAGAGGGAAGGAAACCCACATTCGGATGTCTAGGATGTTGGGTAGAGAGAACAAATGGACACAGAGCGGGAAAAGACAATGACTTTGAACATGGTAGTCCTTGGGCTAGGCCTTGAAGGCCACTTGAGATGACAATTTAAGTTACAGGAGCTCAAAGGGAAGACAAACAAGCCAGGGGTTGAGGGAAGTCAGGCCTTCTTGAGCCACCGAGACCATACTGATAAATACCATTCCACCTTAATTCTCCTGCTGGCATAAATATTTCTTAGTAAAAAATTTGACAACAATTTTTTGTACAAATACTAGCATTTAGTGAGTTCCTTCCACATGCCAAGCACTGTCCGGGGTTTCATTCCAAGTCTAATCGGTCTTGTTTGTGAAATGAGGGTGGTGACACGAGCCTGGCTGTCTTGGAGCGTCAGCTGCTGCTAACAGTGTTGGAAGTCATTTGGCTCCTGACGGTAGATGGTGGCACTGATCATCATGGTGACCCTGTGTGGAGAGAAGAAAGGCATTTATCACTGCAGATGACAAACGGAGGCTTCCTTGGGGTCCTGGGCTTCTCACAAGTGGAAGTGAGTTGCAGGTAGGGAATTACTGCTCTTTGACGCAGGCTTTCTGGGTTCAGTGGTCAGGCTTTGAGGCTGAGAGTGTTGAGAGTGGTCCCATCGTGGGGAAGTGACTAGGTGGTCCTGTCCCAAGGGAAGTTCTCAGGCTAGTGTGCCTGGACATAGCAGCCTGCACAGGGGTCTAGCTGACTGTGGCTTTGCAGGTATCGCCCAGGGACTAAACCTTGATTTTGATGTGTGAGGCCAGTCCTCTTGGGGTGTACGCGGATGGCAGACATCCTGGTATGGGTGGTGGAAAAGCTCTGGTCCATCATTCTTTACCTAGACTCAATTCTGATTCTAGCCAGCAGAAGAGTCTGGGGTAGTCTCCACCAAAGGATCCCATGAGACAAGAAGATGCCACCCAGAAGGCAGGTGGTGTCAGCAGAAGATGTAATAGAGAAAAGATTTCTTTGCTCCTTTTGAAGACTTCTACTCCAAAGGAAGCCAGACCTGGAGAGGAGACAAATGATGGACAAATAGTGGCTAAAGGAACTGCTATGTGGATGGAGCTGAGATCTCCAGAATTTCCAGAAGTGATTAGGGACACTGCAAAAGAGTCAGGGTCCTAAAGAGGTAGGTAAAAGCAGTCCAAGCAAAGTCTCACCACGACGGCTGCACTTAGTGTGGGGCCGGGCACACAGTGAGTCCTCAGTAATCCTTGCTAGTTAATGCACTAATTGAAGCTTCTCTCATTAGCTGGGATGCACGCACCGATGTTCTTTGCATCCCAATCATGTGCAAGCCTGTATGGAATGACAAACCGTGCTTCTGAAGCTGCGATGCAATTGCTGTGCCTGAGAACCTCCTCAGGGAGCTGCTCTGCGCGCTCTGCCAGCTTCCCCAGACCGAAGCTGCTCCCCTAGCTCACAGCCCGGCTGCCCCTGGCTGTCAGTGCACTGAGAAAGTGCGGCTCCAGGCGGCTACCCTCACACCAACTTCCGGCAAGAGGGTTTGGGACCCAGGAGGAGACAAGGTTTCTGCAGTGGCTGAGGGCTGTTTTGAATGAATCTCCTTTGGTCTCCCAGAACAGAAACTGAAGGCTGATTCTATCCCAGCATCCCCTCCCAACACCCTTTGTCCCCAAATGCACTGGAGCAGAGAGAAGGCAGAGAAGCGCAGGAGTGTGGGAGGGAGGACAGAAGCTCTGGGTGGCCTTCTCGCCTCCCTGAGCGCCACTGCCATTCCCTTCACTCACTTCCAGTACATTTGATTCAGAGCCACAAGTGGCTTGCTCCTCTCCAAAGAAACATTTGAATTTTAAAAGAGGACCCTGGAGAGGAAACACTTAACCCAAAGGAATGAATATTTAATGCTGCCATTTCAGGTTCGGTGGGGGAGAGGACCAGCCTCTCCTAGGGTTCCCAGAGCTCCTGCCTAACTGCACTCAGGCTGAGGAGCTCTGCCTCGAAGAAGGCAGCAGAGGCTGCTGGGAGAGGATGAGGCCCATCTGCTCCCAGCTTTGGCTTTGGGCTAGTTCTGGGTGTTCCTGAAGAGACTATGACAGTGGTCGCTGTTGGGTCCCAGCTGGCTTTAGTCTTAGAGCTCTCAAAAGAGATGGCCAAGCTAATATTTTTCTTTTCTTTCTCTCCCTCTTTTTTTTACTTTATTAGGACATGCTTGTAATTCATGTAGTTTAATCATCATCTTGGGGAGTGGTTACATGTACATTTGCAGCTTGTTTTTCTTAATTCCTTTCCCCTTCCCTCCTCTTTTTCCCTCCTCCTTGGGTTCCCCTATCCTCTTTTACTTGTTATTATTTGCCTTAGCTCACGTTATAATACACAGGGTTTACATTAATTGGGGTTACTAGGTTCCTATTCATGGCGTGTCTTTATTTATCTTGTTTCCCTTTTCCCTCCTCACCCCTCACCTACGTTTCCTTGGACCCCTTCCCTATGCAAGAGAATTGAGGATACATATTCAAATCTCTGATCTTTGACAAAGGAGCCAAAAACATATGTTGGAGGAAAGATAGCCTATTCAATAATTAGTGTTGGGAAAACTAGTATCTGTTTGTAGTAAAATGAAACTGGACTCATCTCTCATTGCATACTAATTAAAATCAAAATGAATCAAACACCTAAACATTAAAATAGAAACAATAAACCTGAAAGATACAACAGGCAAAATACACAAAGACATGGATTGTAGGAAAGGCTTCTCTAAACAGAATTTCAATCACACAAGAAATAGCAAGGATTGACAAATTGGATTGCGTTAGTCTTGTTCTTTTTTAAAATTGGGCCCTGCAGGTCCTTTGGGTGGGGCTTGTGCTCTCCAGCTCACCCTGGTTTCCCTCACACCCTGTGGTCTGATCCTCACCTTATTTCATTCCTTCACTGTATTGCCAGCCCCTGGGAGTATGAGTTTGAGACCCCTGCTTTTATAAGATTCTCAGGGGACCTGCAAGGGTGTGTAAAAGGGGCTTTGAAAGCTGCATACTGAGTGCAGATAAGAAGAATGTGGTCACAGCATCAGTCTGTTCTGTCTCCCATTCCCTACATGGGGCTGGGAGCCTAGCAGAGACTCATCTCATTTGCTCACTTCAGGGAGAGCCAGGCATCCCTTATCTGAGCTGAGGAGACTAAACCTCAGAGCAGTGAATTGTGTCAACCTCCATCTGGCCATTATAGACAGAGGTTGGCTGGTAAGGATAGAGCTAGGATCTGAGTGGGACCCCACAGCTCAACTTCCCTAACTTATGACTTAGGCCTTATATGAGTCATCTTCCCTTGGAGGTTTGTTGGGGGACAAAGCTGTGTAGAACAAACATACTCTTGGTGGGGTACTATGGTTGATGTCAGTACCCATGCAATGGAGGAGAAGCAGGGCCTAAGATTTTCTGAGTCCTCAGTAGGGAGCTCAGACTCTGAGGGTTGGTGTTTAGAGACCACGGAGCAAGGTGACCATCATGTGCTCCTTGTGCCCTTTCCTGATGGAGGGTGTCACGGCTTGTACCTACATGTCCCCCCCAAATTTTCATGTGGCCATAGGTGCAGAGTTTCAAAGATGGCTGCATTAGGGTATGTGATTGTGGAGTAGGGTATGATGGAGGGATTAAGAGTGCCCCACCTTGGATATGGGTGGCACCAATCAAAAGCATGCAGCCTGGATGGAATTAAAGAGAGAGGCAGGTTTGCTGCTGCTCTTTTTGCTATTGTCACTATTTGCTGCTTGCTGCTTTGCTGTCTCTTGCCTGCTTGCTGTGAACTGTTTCTCGTCTGTGATGTCCCTCTGCCGTTCCAAGTTGCCTTAGAGTCAGCTCACTCTGTGCCAAAACCTCTACAAACCGTGAGCTAAATAAACCTTTCCTCCTTTATCTTTGGGTGTCAGATATTTTGTCTCAGCAATGAAAAAAGTAACTAAGAGAATTTGAAAGAGAAACTCAGGATCACTTGTACCTATAGTAGTCTTCAGGGGGGTGGTGACAGGACTCCTGGACAAACATCTGGCCTAACTGTCACAGCATTGCATCAGCACTCCTCGTCCTCACAGGATCACCCCTTTAGGCCTAAGTGCCCTGCTCTCATCCCCTCTATTTCGAGCAAGCAGCAGCTGCGGAGTTTGAAGACTGTGCTCGGTGGGGCCCATTTCTTCTGTCTGCCTGGCCACGACCCTCGCTCTTCCCTCAGGGTCCTAGGTGAGCCCCAGGCCCAACCTCTGCCCACAATTTGTGTCAACCTAGGCTGGTAGGATAGTTGCCAGCTTTGCAGACCTGTGTAGGGTCCAGTCTTGATTCTCTGGGTAACATCATAACATTGAGCAAGTGACTTCAACTCTCTGAGATGTGGTGTCCTTATCTGCAAAGTGGGGAAATGATGCCTGACAGGGAGTTTATGTAAATGAAGTACAAAAAAAATACATTTTAACTTGACAATTATTCTGTGCCTTGTGTTTTCGTGATGTAACACGTTACCCTCCATATTAGTGGACTAGGGGCAGTCCCCAACATCAAAGAAACAGCCCTGTTGTCAGGACTATTCCACATTAGTACATCAAGATCCTCATCCATATTTTTATGTTTGCCTGATTTATAAAGGAGGACCATAATTTATTTAGCAGTCCTCTTCTGATGGACTTTTGGGTTGTTTACAATATTTTGCTGTTATAAATAATGCTGGGATAACAGCCTTGTGTACCCACCTTTTTGTCCACATGCCTCTATGGTTATAAATTGGCTACCCTCTCCTTGGGAATTTCCTCTCCTCACCCTGCCTGTCCCTTAGCACAGGTCCCATGTCACCTCCTTATGAAGCCCTGTCCGACTTTCCCAGGACAGGTTCCTAGCTCTCCTCCAGCATTCTCTGTTCACCTCTGAGTAGATTCTCACTCTCATGTTTTAATAATTTCTTTGTGTGTCTCTGTCTCCTGAATTGTCATCTTCTTGACATGACAGTTTTTTTGAAGACAGAGACTGCAAGCTCATCCAATGCTTTTCACATAGTAGGAGCTTCATTTTTGTTTGTTTGTTTTTTGTTTTTTGCGTCATGAAAAAATACAACAGAGCCTCTGCCCGGAGAGAACTTTGGTCCAGTGGAGGACAGAAAGTCATACAAAGATAATTATCATTACAATGCAAGGCCACTAGAGGTACAGATTAACTATTCTATTTGGTGGTTTTAAGCACTGACTGCAAATGAGAGCCACTGGGGAAGCTTTTTAAAAATACTATGCCTATATGTTATCCTCAGAGAGTCTGGTTTATTTGGTCTTGCAAAGTGCCCAGAAACTGATAATTTAAACTCTGAGTGGTTCTACTGCTAGCCAGAGTTGAGATAATGGCCATACTGTTCTGGTCTGACTCTCTCAAGGATCTTGTTAAAAATGTAAATTCTGATTCAGGAGTTCTGGATGGAGCTTGAGATTCTACAGGCTTTTAACAGATTATTTTTTTAGCTTTATTGAGATATAGCCACATGCAATACAACATTTTAGTCAATGATGGGCCCCACATGCATATAGTGGTGGTCCCACAAGATTATAACGAAGCTGAAAAATTCGCTTGCCCAGTGTATTAGTCAGCTCCCTGTCACTGTGATATGATATCTAAGAAAATCAACTCAGCAGAGGAAAGTTTCATTTTGGCTCATGTTTCAGAAGTTTCAGTTTATTGTCACTTAGTTCTATGACTTCTGGGCCTCTGGTGAGAGGGTATAGCATAGGAAAGCTACTTTCCTCATGGCAGACAGGAAACAGGGAAAGAAGGAGACTTCTGGGACCCACACACGCCTTCAAGGCCATTGCCCAGTGAACTCCCTTCCTTCCCCCAGGCCTCTCTTAAGGGGTCACCAGCTCCCAGAAGCATTCTCAGCCTGGGACTAAGCCTTGAAAACATAAGACTTTGGGAGGCACTGAAGATCCAAACTGTAATATCTAGTAGTTTTATTGTCTCTTTTCTATATTGAGGTGTAGAAACATTTACCTCTGTGACACAGATGCCTACAGGATTCAGTACAGTAACATGTTGCCCAGGCGTCTGGCCTAGGAGCAATGGGCTGTACTGTGTAGGTTTGTGTAAACACCCTTTTGATGTTTGTGCAATGATAAAATTGCCTAATGATGCATTTATCAAAATATATCTCCGATCTTAATGCCTGACTACATCTGACAAATAACAGCTGTATATATTTAAGGGGTACAGCATGTTTTGATATACACGAACACTGCGCAATGGTTACCACAACCTAATTACTGTATCTATCATATCACGCACTTGCAATCTGTTACTGTTATGAGAACATGTAAGAGCTAAATTTCTAACAAGAGCAAGATAATGCCTGTTACTGGCCCTGAAACCATACTTTGAGTTACAATAATATGGATCAGTTGTTGTCAACACTGGCTACACATTTGCATTCTAATTCCAAGGCTGATTTTCAGACTAAGTCAGAATCTTTGGTATTAGAAACAGACATCGGCATGTTTAAAGTTTCCAGATAATTCCAGTGTGAATATTTAAGTGGAACAATAATTTTCTTGAAAGTGATGGCTTTGGAAAAGATGGCATCTCAGGGAGATAACTCATTTAATTGACCCCTTTTGGTTTTAATGTACTAAGAGACCCACTGTTAGGGAGAGACAAGATACCTTGAACCCAGTTCTAGTTTTAACAAGAACCATCTGCATGCCCTTAGGCTATTCAATGCTTCATTCTTACAAATACCTGTTGAATGCTGAGTGTTGTACTGAGTCCAGGGAAGTAGCAATGAACAAGGCTTTTGATCTTTGCTCACTGTACGGCAGACAATTAAGCTAATAATCATCACAGAGCATGATTCATGTTAAGAAGGGGGAAGTACAGGACAGTGGTCCGGGTTCCTTGCACCTTGAATGGATGGAGATAATGAGGCCTTCCCTTTCTGCTTCAGAAGGTGTGTGATAGGTATCACGTGGGACAGTGGGTTTAAGAGGCTGTGAAAATCATATAAAGGTCTGAAGGGATGTCATACATGGAAGCTCAGAATGTGTGTAATGGGGTAGAACTGATCCACTTGACAGGCAGATGCAGCAACACAGCTTCAGCCACCAGCATGTGCTGTTCTGGATTGTTTTGGGCTTTTGTCAGGAGCTGTGACTTTAGCTCTAATCTCTCTCATAGCTTCCAACACATACATAGGCACTTAATGAAGGGTAGTTTGGAGTAGAGTTGGTTTTATATAGAATCTCCATTAATCACAAACCTGGAGGGAATACTGTCCTTCTGGAAGGGGTGTGCAGAGTGACACTGGCAGAGCAGCAGGGAGAGGAATGGGCCACTCTCTTGCCAGTTACTTGGGACCTTCCAACCACTTTCAACTCTGTATATGGGCCAGTGATGCTACAAAGCCTGAAAGCGAAGGCAGTCCTGGGCCTAAGCTGCTTGTGGGAGATGACAGGTGAGCTCTGTTCAAGCACAGGTGAGAAGACAAGCTCTTTTCTATTTCTCCTCAAAGTCCCTGACAACTCTCAGAATCAGAATGCCTCTTTGGATGCCATGGGTGCTATGGGAAATGGGGTGGGAAATGCAGCCCTCGTTGGGATCTTTCAACTGTTCCACCCTGACTTGGCCCAATTTAACTGGACTACAGCACACATCTTTCCACTGTGGACATTTCTCAGGTCTTTTTCCCTGCCATCTTCTGAATCTGGAACCCCAAATCCCCTGGCTCCTACAAACTAAATGTTGCTGACACTTCTACAACACAATCTGATCTCATTGCCTTTCAACTCAGAGCATCTTTACAGGCCTCAACTTTTTACCATATTAGCATGAACTGCTTCCACCCCCTGCAACTATCCTCCACTCTTGCATTCCCATTAAAGCCTTAGCCCAACTGCTTGACAAAATGCATCTGCTTCAGATGTTGACATTCTTATTTCTCCATCCAACTCCTTCACCTACACACACACACACACCCCCACACACACACCCACACCCACACCATTGACCCTCTTGCAGTGTTTACATTACTATATTTTTGTTGAAATCCTGCTCATCATTCAAGCTCTATTTTCTCTTCCCTTAATATATAGCTATTGAGTTTGCACTGACCTCAATACATGTTAGCATCATTTGTTCATTTCCTATGTCATGTGTGTTAATCATTTTTTCACAGCAGGCTATGCCTATCTTATATGCATGGACATTGCCAGTCATCATTGGATTTGCTCTCACTAATTGTAAAGCTGGGTGCTACAGTTTTAACCTGTGCTGTACCCTCAGTGACTCATGTGTGTGTTTTAACATGAGTCTTGGCCCCCTGTTATTGAGAAGCAGTGGAATGATTAAGAGCAGGAACCTAATGAAAGCCTTATGTAACAGTGGGCATGCCCTTGAAGAGGACAGCAGGAACTTGGTCTTTCTCTTTCTTTCTTTCCCTCTCTCTTCCTGGACATGAGATGAGGGATTTTGGTTGTTGATTTGGATCAAACGGGTCACTGGTAAAGGATGCTGGATGTTTTTAGCAAATTAAGAAGTCAGAGGTAGGATGAAGACACGAGAGACAGCATCGTGTTCTAGAAAGAAGGCTTTGGAATCCGCAAGATTTGGGTTTAAATTCCACAATTCTGTAGCTGTGGAAAGTCAAGAAAATATCTGTGTACTTAGCATGATGCAGATAGACAGTGAGAGAACATGAAGCTGAGCTGTCCTTTCTGAAGACCAAGTGTTTCTGACTCAGTCCGCATGGCAAGCTCAGAACTCAGCACCGCGGACAGCTCCAAGAGCCAAAGTCACCCTTTGATATTCAGAATTTTTTAGTTTTTGAGCCAGAAAAGTCATAGTAGTGAAGACTCATGTAACATTTTCACACCTGGAAATTTACATACTTTAATTTATCCTCACCACAAATGTAGGAAGGAAGGATTTTTTTGTCCTCATTTCAAACCGTGAAGAAATTAAGGCACAACAGTTAATTACTGTAATGATAGTAAGTGGCAGAGGCAAAATTTACACAGACAAATTTGCCTCCAGAGTGCATTGTCCATGCATAGATGGTGCTATTCCAGCCTTTGGGATGCCTTCTTCTTAGTAGTGAGGCAAGTCATTTGTTTCACATCACAGCTCATTTTTCTGGGCTCTTCTCTAGCTTGATTTGGTTTTGGAAGTGGAACCTCGGTCAAGGATGTGCTAGTTCTGTGACCACCACACCCAGAATGTCTTTGTGTAATTCCTATCTCTCTTCCCCCACCATGTCTCATCTCTTTCTTCATGTATCTTCCTCCCCTGTCCCCATCTCCTTACTTTCCTGCATAGTTGGGTGTGAGAAAAGATGAGAAAGAAGGCAGAATTGAGTCAAGAAAAAAATAGAGAGGCTAAGGTTGGAAGAGGTAGGAGCAAGAAATGGGGGGGCATTGTGAATAAAGAGTGCACTAAGATGGAGGGGAAGATGAAGAGAAAGGCTGGGAGAGAATGAGGGAGGGAGAAATGGAGTGTTGGAATGAAGCAAGCATAAGAGAGAGAAACAAAATAGAAGTAGATGAGAGATCAGTAGAAATGAGGAAAAGAGAAGAGTATATGGGTAAGAGAAAAGACCATGCGAGGTGAGACATGCAATAGTGTGCAGAGACGTGGTTATGGTTTGTGTTTATGTGGCCGCCCAAGCCCCCTGCAGTCATGGAGGCAGCTGAATCTATTGTTTGTGATTGCTTCATGGTCTAGTGTTGGGATTGGTGGTGTGAGTGTTGCACCCACCCAGGGGTGGAGCTTGCATACAATATAAGGGAGGGAAGAAGGCAAGTTTTGCTTCTTTTTTGCCATTTTCTCTTTCCATTTGTGGCCACCCTGAACCGCTGCCCCTCAGCCATGCCACTCTGCCTTGGAGCCAGCTGAGTATGAGCTGAAACTTCCAAAACTGTAAGATAAAAAAATCTTTCCTTGCTTCACTTTGGGTGTCAGGTATTTTGTCTCAGCAGTGAGAGAAAAGTAATCAAGATAGGTGGGGAAAAAAGACATCCAGGAATGTCAAGAAGAGGCACCAAAGAAGTTCCAAGTGCTGCGAAGAAGTGAGCTGATAACATGTCTCTCCTAAATGCAGTTAAGACCCTGGCCTCAGCTTCTCTCTCCTTCCTTTAATTGTTTTGCTGGTACTGATGTGTTGAATGCAGGGCCTTCACACTAAGATATAACCCCAGCCTTTTAAAAACTTTTATTTTGAAACAAGGTCTTGTTAAGTCATTAGTTGCCCAAACTAATGATCAAACTTGTGCTTCTCCTGCCTCAGCCTCTTACAGCGCTGGCATTATAGGTATGAACCACCACACCCAGTTGTTCCTTCAGGTACTGAATTCCCACAGGGTCAAAAAGAAATGTGGGAATCAATCAACTTAGCCTACTATAAAATCATGAAACCTTGTCAGTTCTCTCAATGTCTACATACCCTTGTTTGCACAAAGCCACATTTACTATATCTCATCCTCTAGTCCTCCCCCACTGTAAAGATCTGTTATTGTCCTCTGAGACTCACTGATAATCATGAAATGAAAAGTATTGTCCTTTTCACAGAATTTCCAGGAAGCTAGCGAGTTGGGTTTTACAGAAACCCTTTGGTTAGTTAACAACTCTGCATGGCAGAGGGCATGTTCTATGAGGAAGTAAATGCAAAGCACTCTTTACCTGAAGTTTGTCCTTGTGGGTCATGAGCTGAATTGTGTTCATGGTATCATCCAAGTCCTTTCTTCTCCAACTAATTCTGCCATTACCAATGATAGGGGAGCATTTATATGTGCTTGACTTTGAGCCAAGTGCTTTGTCTTGCACAATTCTCACAAAGATCCTGAAAGGCAGGCATTATTAATCCCCAACTTTGTAGATGAGAAGTGAGGTCTGGGAGAGGCTGAATAACATATGCAAGATCATGCAGCCAGTAAGTGGTAGAGCAAGGAACCCATTTATGCAGTCTCCAAGGCCTGTGCTCTTTCTGTAATGAGGGAAGAGTGTACTGTTGCCTTCAGAATGAGTTCACCTTTTCCCATGAAACTGAGAAGCTTAAGTGGGAAATCAGGAAATCCTTGTCTATAAGAAATGCTTCATTGGCTCAAAGGAGGAAATATTTTTGTCTGGTTCTTTGTAACGTTGGGCCAGGTCACATGTTATTCTACATTTTAGTCCCCCTTTCACTCCTGATTCAGTAAAATAATTCAAAAGGTTTATAGAACATAGATATCTAATCTATGCTAACCTTCATGGGGGCTCTTGTTTCAGCTCAAGTTCTCTTTCATTCCTTGGAGACTCTTCCCAAGATAAATAATATTTGCAATTTGGAAATATTATGTGAATTATGGATTTTTAACTTACTAGTTAATTGTTGTTTACTAATAACAATTGTCCCATCAGCAAGAGAAAAAGTCAAAGTGAAGAGTTCTTTTCATAGACTACCTTCATTGGGCACAGTTCAATAGTCAAGCGTGGCCTCTCTCCTGGGACTATGGGTCACTTTTATGTAGGCTGTAAACTACAAGGTCCAAGTCTGAGTGAGTGCTGGAAACAGCGCCTCCCTCCTCCAGTGAGAACAGGGTGTTATTCCAGAATTGTTATTGTTAATGGCTCTGCTCAAAAAAGAGGCCTTTTATATTACAACCACACAGAAAAGAATCTTTTCTCCCTAATTTATACAAAGGTACTCAATAATGGTCTTACTGTAGCTTTAATGTCCTTACTTCTTCATTTTAAAAAATTTATTTCACAGAACTTTGTTTTAAAGAATAGTTCTAGCCATAAAAGTAGATAGTTTTGGATTTGCTCTTCCACAAAAAGCAAGTCTATAACATAATAAAATATGGAAAGCAACAATTTTGGGGCATTGGACAGCAGCAAACACAGAATTGATTCTTTAGATAAGAAAATTATATGAAGTTAGCCTAGAGTTTGCTCTGAATTTCTCCTGGGATCATTTTTCTGACCTTTGTATGTGGAGATGGGCCACAAAAAAGAGTGAAAGTGGGAATCATGTTGAGTGTAGGAGACAGACATTGAAGTATTGGGTCGTTGGAGTGTCTGAAATTTTCAAGCACTGGACAGAGGAGAGGGAGCTGCATGGGAATGTTGGGCGGATAGCGTCATGGAGGTTTGTGCTGCATATATACAGGATGGATGCTGCATCATAGGTATTAGAAAGTGACTGATGGAGAACTGAGCATTTAGTGGAATTATTTGAGGTTCTCAGTGTTGGGAAATGGTAAAACTCCATTTTAACCATGGCAGAGTCAACTCACTGAGAATATTGGGTTATGTTTTAAGAGTAAGGACCATATCCTAAGACTAAGGTAGAAATCAAAATGAGCCCAATATAAAAAGCACAATAATAGCCAGGCATGGTGGTGCATGCCTGTAATCCCAGCACTCAAGAGATCAAGGCAGGAGGATCTTGAGTTCGAGATCGTGAGTTCGAGACCAGCCTGGGCTACAAAGTGAGCTCAAGGCCAGCCTGAACTACATAGTGAGACCCTGTCTCAAAAAGATAAAACAAACAAACAAACAAA
>PVJX010013582.1:0-47119 GCA_004027295.1 Dolichotis patagonum | reverse complement strand
ATCCATTTAGATTTTAGTTTAGTACATGGTGATAGGCATGGGTCTAGTTTTAGTGTTCTGCATATGGATAGCCAATTTTTCCAGCACCATTTGTTGAAGAGACTGTCATTCTTCCAGCAAACATGTTTGGCCACTTTATCAAAGATAAGGTGGTTGAGTGAGTCTGTGGTTCTGGTTGTATCTTCCAATCTATTCCATTTATCTTCAGGCCTGTTTTTATTCCAGTACCATATTGATTATATTACTGTAGCTTTGTCATATAATTTAAAATCAGGGATTGTGATGCATCCTGCCTTGCCTTTGCTGCTTAGAACTGTGTTTGCTATTCTAGGTCTCTTCTGGTTCCAGGTGAACTTTAGGAATGATTTCTCTAGATCTATGAGGTATGTTAGTGGTATTTTGATTGGGATTGCATTGAATCTGTATAGTAATTTTGGGAGAATGCCATTTTCACAATGTTTGTTCTTCCTATCCATGAACAGGGGCTGTCTTTCCATTTTCTGAGGTCCTCTTCAATGTCCTTTTTCAGGGTATTATAATTTTCCTTGCATAGCTCTTTTACTTCTTTTGTGAGATTAATTCCCAAGTATTTCATTTGTTTGGATGCTAGTGTGAATGGTGTGGCTTCTCTTACTTCTCTCTCAGTATTTTTGTTGTTAGTGTATAGGAATGCTATTGATTTTTGAGTATTGACTTTGTATCCAGCTACATTGCTGAATTTATTATATCTAGGAGTCTTTCAATGGAGTTTTGGGGGTCTTCTATGTAAAGTATCATGTCATCTGCAAATAATGATAATTTAACTTCCTCTTTTCCTATCTTAATTCCTTTTATTTCTCTCTCTCGTCTAATTTCTTGGACTAGTATTTCCAGTGCTATGTTGAACAGGAGTGGTGATAGGGGATATCCTTGTCTTGTACCTGATTTTAAGGTAAAGGCTTTCAGTTTATGGCCATTTAATATGATACTGGCTGTAGGTTTATCATAGATAACCTTTATCATATTGAGGTAAAGACCATCTATTCCAATTCTCTGTAAGGTTCTTATCATGAATGAGTTTTGGACCTTATCAAAACATTTTTCTGCATCTATAGAGATGATCATGTGGTTCTTACTTTTGGCTCTATTGGTATGATGGATTACATTTATTGATTTAAGTATGTTCAACCATCCCTGCATTCCTGGGATGAATCCCACTTGGTGGGGGTGAATAATCTTCATGATGGTTTGCTGTATCCTGCTTGCTAATATTTTATTGAGAATTTTTGCACCTATGTTCATTAGGGAGATTGGCCTATAGTTCTCTTTTTTAGTTGGGTCTTTCTCTGGTTTTGCTACTAGAGTAATATTTGCTTCCAGGAATGAGTTAGGAAGAATTGCTTCCCTTTCAATTTCATTGAAGAGTTTGAGGAGTGTCAGAATTAATTCTTCTTTGTATTTCTTGTAGAATTCTGCAGTGTATCCATCTGGGCCTGGGCTCTTCTTTATTGCCAAAGACTTAATTACATTTTCAATTTCAGTAATAGAAATTGGGTTATTCAGCAGTTTTATGTATTCCTGATCCACCTTTGGGAGTTCATATGTATCTAGGAATCTGTCTATTTCTTCAGTGCTGTTGAACCTATGAGAGTAGAGGTCTTCAAAATAGGTGTTGATGATCTTCTGTATTTCTACTGTGTCTGTAGTAATCTCACCTTTTTCATTCCTTATTGCATGAATTTGAGTTTTTCTTTCCTTTTTTAAATATGGTTGGCCAGGGGCTTATCAATTTTATTTATTCTTTCAAAGAACCAACTCTTTGATTCATTGATCCTTTGTACTGTTTTCTTAGTCTCTATTGCATTAATTTCTGCTCTAATCTTTATAATTTCCTACCTTCTTTTGGTTTTGTGCTTGGCTTGCTCTTCTTTTTCTAGATGTTTGAGTTGTAGCATCAGGTTGTTTATTTGTGTTTGTTCTGTCTTCCTGATATGGGAACTCAGGGCAATAAATGTTCCTCTGAGAACTGCTTTCATTGCATCCCACAAACTGGTAAGTTGTGTTTGTATTTTCATTTGCTTGTAGATATTGTTTAATTTCTTAATTTCTTCCATGACCCATTGATTGCTTAACAGTGTATTATTCAGTTTCCATGTTTTTGTGAGGTTTTTGCAGTTGCTTTTATCATTAATTTCTAATTTCATGGCACTATGATCCGATAACATGCATCAGATAATTTCAATTATTTTGCACTTACCTAAACATGTTCTGTGGGCTAGTATACGGTCTGTTTTAGAGAATGCCCCATGTACTGCTGAGAAGAATGTATATTCTGATGTTGTTGGATGGAAAACTCTACATCTATCAAGTCCATTTGTTCACAGGTGTGATTTAGTTTTGTTATGTCTTTGCTGATTTTCTGTCTAGTTGATCTGTCCCTCTGTGTCAATGGTGTGTTAAATCTACTGTTATAATTGTGTTATTGCTTATTTGACTTTTCATTTCTGTTAATATCTGCTTTGTATAGCTGGGTGCTCTGGAATTTGATGCATATATATTTAAGATTTTTTTTTTCATTTTTCAAAAGTTACCTTATTCTTTTTTTTTTATTTAAAAGAGAATAAAACAAAAGGGGGCAGTACAGAGCATATCAGAATAGGACAACATAGGCAACACAGTACTTTACATTAAGTCAACTGGACATCAACAGTATCTAACACCATTATCTCTTCCTCTTGAAGTTTTCCCCTGACTAGTATGTAGTGACCTTCTTTATCTCTTTGGATCATTATTGGTTTGAAGTTCACATCATCTGCAAAAAGGATTGCTACTCCCACTTTTTTTTTGGTTTCCTGTCGTGTGAAGTATTGTTTTCCATCCTTTGACTTTCAGTCTATGGGTTTCCTGTTGGCTAAGATGGGTTTCTTGTAGACAACATATGGTTGGATGTTGTTCTTTGATCCATTCTGCCAGTCTGTTTCTTTTGATTGGTGAGTTCAGGCCATTTACATTAATGGTTACAACTGTTATATATTGGTTTATTGTTGACATGTTATCTTTCTGCTCTTGCATCTTTAGCTTTCTATTCTATTTAATGGTCTGCCTTGCTTGGTGGTTTATCCTAAGATTACCTAGAATGTTTTTAGCATTCTTTGTAGGGTTGGTTTGGTGGTCATGAAGTTTTTCAGCTGTTCTTTTCATGGAAGTATCTTATTTCTCCATCCATTTTGAAGGACACTTTTGCAGGGTAAGTCAGTCTGGGTTGGAAGTGGTTTTCCTTTAGGATCTAAAATACTTCACTCCGTGCTCTTCTTGATTTCATTGTTTGTGTTGAGAAGTCTGCTGTGATTCTGATAGGTTTTCCTTTTAGGTGATCTGTCTTTTCTCTCTATCAGCTTTTAGTATTCTGTTCTTATGGTGGGTTTCTGGGATGGTGATTATTATGTGTCTGAGTGTAGTTTTATTTTGGTTATGGCTATTTGGAGTTCTATATGCTTCACTAATCCAACTGTCAGTTTCCATTCTCATGTTTGGGAAGTTTTCAGCTATTACTTCTGTAAACATCCTCTTGATATCATTTGGGCTGTCCCCTGGTTTTTCATTTATCCCTATTAATCTTATGTTATTTTTCATTACATCATCTTGTACCTATTGAATTGTTACTTCGTGATTCTTTGTTATTTTTAAAAGATCTTTCTTTTTCTTTTCACTAGCTGCTATCTTATCTTCGAAGTCTGAAATTCTATCTTCCCTTTCATTGAGGTGGTTTTTACAGCTTTCAATAGAATTTTTGATTTCTTGTTTATCTCTTTGAATCTGCTGTATGTATTCTGCTTGTTTCTTATAGTGTTCATTCAGGGATTCTATCTGTTTGCTTTGTTCCTCTAATTTTTTAGCTGTGTCTTCACTAGATATGTTCACTATTTATTTCAGTACTTTTATCATTTCTTCTTTTACGTGGGCAATTATTTCTAATTTGGATTTCTCCATAGCTTCCCCTGGTTGCTTCTTTATTTCAGTTGATATCATTTCACACATTTCAGGTGTATGGCTTCTTTTTTCTTCTATGTTCATGGCTTCCAGGCTTTCTTGGGATGGGCTGGATCTTTGAGCCTGCCTTTTGGTCTTTCGTTTTTGTCATTATTTGTTTATTTCCTTGGTTTGATTGGTGTTCCAAAGCTTCCTCTGGGTGTGTCGCAAATCTCCTACTACAGCCTCAGGTACTGGAGCCGTCTTAGCTCTTCTGCAGGTACTTGGCCCCCTAAATTGAGAGGCAGATGCAGGGTTTGGAGAACTGGGGCCAGAGAAACCCCCAGGGAACAATCCTCTGGCCAAGGTGTGTGGTTATGAACTCAACCACTGGCAACCCTGTTGTCAAGCTGTTCCCAGGTCATCCCAATTGAGCCCAGAGTCCTTGCGCAAGGATCTTGCCTCCTGGACTGAAACCAGGCCACTGAACATGGTTGACTGAGATCCTACAATCTGCTGGACCCAGTCCAGCATCCCAGTAGCTCCCCAGAAACTCAAAAGCCAGAGTATAGGTCTCCCACTTTCCCCAGGTCCCCAGAACTCACCTGGGGCAAACTCCTGCTTTTTGTTTTTCTTTTCTGTGTCTTTTTTCTCTTAAAAAAATACATTTTTAAAGGAATATCACACATAGGATTTTTAAAATTATTCTAGAGGTTGCCCTATATTTCCCATGTACAATTTTGTGTAGTTTATGTCCACCTTCATACAATGCTATCCCTTGTTATAAATAGTACACATACACTGCAACAGAATATCACCTAGTCCATTCTACCTCCATTTAAAAACATTCTATATGGTATATTGCCTTTTGTATTGTTATATTATTATTATTTAGAGACAGTGATTATTTGAAATTAAGAACAAGAAAATAAGTATTGTTTTATCTTACTCCTAAAATGCACTCTCTCACCCTCTCACTCATAAATGAAACTATGTGATTTTCTTTCCCTGAAGAAAATCATTTAAAAATTTTACAAGACATACAAATGGTAAATTTCTATAGATTTTCTATTCTGAAGGAATTATATCTTCTTTATTCATGAAGGACAATTAACTGGCTATATTATTACATATAGATGCTATTTTTTCTTTCAGTGTTTTATATATCATACTACACTCTCTTTTTGACTGCATGAATTCTCATTTGAAGTCCACATACAGTGTTTTTAATTTAATTTAATTTTATTTTATTTTATTTATTTATTTATTTTTGGTACCAGTGCTGGAACTCACGACCTCGCGCTTGCCAGGCAGACACTGATGCCTCTGAGCTAAATCAGCTTCACATAGTATTTTTAATCTTGTTCTCATACAGGGTTTGCCCCATGTCCAATTTCTTTTGGGTGTTCTTATAGTTTCTTTTTTGTAGTTTAAAATTCTGTCCCTAGATATTGGTTGTTCATTAATTTACATTGCTTTAGGTTTGTTGAATCTCCTTAATCTGTACTTCAGTTTTTGTGATTAACTTTTCAGATGAAGGCTGGAGGGATTGGAGTGATACAAGTCCTTTCAGTGAGTGAAATGATGACAAGGATTTCACTTTGAAGAACCCTCGACCATGTTTCAAAATGTTTACATTTCTCCTTCCTTTGCAAGAACCACCAGGGAATTTTTCTCTAATTTTCCCTATGAACTGGGAATTCCTAGAGATTAAACCCATAGAAAAATTGAACTCTTCCAATTCTTTGCCTCGAGGGTAATTTCTGAATCTAATTCTAGTCTTGACATAGCCTGCAGTAGTTGATCAAAAATATCACTTAAATATTCCTAGTAGTTAGGGTTTCCAGAAGCTTGATGTAACCCTATCTTAAATGTAACTAAAAGTTTGACTATTTCTCCCAATTCTGGGATGATTTCTACCATGAATTCTCAGTTCTTGAATGATTCTTTAAAAGTTGATAATTTTTGGTCTCCTTTTTTTCTTATTTAAAGGAGATGAACTCTAAGCTCTTTATCTGTTGGAGCTTGAATAGGAAGTCTCAAATGCCTTTTAGAGAGATATTTAACTGGTATGTGAAATTATTGAAAAATTGTTTATAAACTCATGACCATGAAAACTCAAGTTGTCATATACAAGCAAGTGTTAATGTAAATATTCATTTCTATAATGTTTATAATCATGAATTATTAAATTGTATTTCATTTATTTAAGTTTTTCTCTTTAAAAAAACATGGTTCATCTTTCTGATGAAAGTATTCATAAGACACTTTGCCAACTTTAATATATACTCATCAGAGAGAATATGTGACATGTGAGGCAATTTTGTTAATAAAAAACACACTTGAAGAAAAAACCAAACAATCATACAAAACTGTTTCTAGCATGTATTTTGCTATTTTTTTCTTGTTGGTATATTTTGCAAATAAAACAAACCAATTTATTAATCATGCTTTGGTAATATCTCCCTTTAACTTGCATATTCTGAAATAAAGAATCTCTTAGAGTATTCCCATTAATTGTTTCTATTGCATATGAATTACTCAGACTAACACACTTTACTCTAGTCTCTAATTACAAATCAAAGCACCTAAAGTTTGTGGGCCATCATTTTCTATGCTATATTCAGTATGCAAACCAATTTTGCAAAGAAAGAGGCACCTACATCACAGATTTCAAAGGAATTTGCATAATAAATATAGCACAGACTCAAAGCTTGCCTTTAGAGGACAATGACAGATGTGTAAGCAGTTTTGTGAAAGAGTCCTGAGTAATGAAATTTGCTTTAGAGTTGAATTTCAGGGTCAGAGTAGGACAAGCAATCTATTATAAGATAAACATTGCATGTAACCAAACATTCTACATTAAAGCATCCAAGATTTATTTTTCATACAAACTTATGCTGAACATTTTTATCAAGAAATACTGGATTCTCCACTTGAAAATTTTACAGGATTTTATCTGAAGACAAAAGTCTATAATGTGTTTTTAATCTGATAAGGCAGAGAACACTAGATTTTAAAATGATCCTTTTTTCCACTTAGCTCATTTGTTGTGCTTAGTACTGTTAATTTATTCTGAAATTTAAATGAAATAGTTTGGCATGTCATTGTGATAGGCATGATTATTAATAAAAATAATAAACAGTGCAGATTAATAGGAAAATAACTCTCTGGGATTACATTACTGTTGTTGCTCATAAACTAAGATAATGCACAAAATTAATTGGCTAGCAAAGTTAACTTTCTCAAAGTATTTCAGAAAAAAGCAGCCTTTTCAAAAGTGACTTGTACAGAGATTGATTTGTGATTCAGAGATTTATTGACATTAGTGTTGAAGACATGAACACCTGGAATACAAAATAAATAATGCCCTATATCTAACTAATGGTAGCTCCAGGTGAATTATAGATTAAAAGCCAGAGAAACTGTGGAGAAACCATTTGTTTTTCTAGAATAATGCTTAGGCACATTGAAATTTAGTGATGTGAGGCAGGTGGAATCTTCACCACAAAACTGAAGGCCTCTTTCTGTGTACATAGTGACTGGTTTGACTGGCAACGTACTTTTCCTGCCAGATACCCACAAACAATATTCAATAAAATAGCTAAATGTCAATGGTGACACTTTAATATTATGCAATATTTCAGGGCAAATTTTACTGAGTCAAAATTACAATGTTTTATATCTAGATGAGAAACGCTAATTAAACTGAAGGTTGGAAACAATACAGTATACCACTTTGACTTGGCTTAGCTAAAAATTATGGAATTAGACAATGCAGCAGTTTAAGCAACATAAAAGATGATTCTTCTCTGAGATCAGTTATCTTAGGTAGGTAGCAATGTTACAGAAATTCTTCCAAGATCCTAATTCCTTTTACTTTATCAGTATTTTGTATTTAGGATGTGGGGATTCAAGCTGATTGGCATGTATATCCCAATCTACAAAGCAGGGGTCCAATTCCTGATTCAGTTCTCTTAAAAATCATTCATCATACTTCCACGTGATTTTCCACTTTTATTTCATTTGCATGAAATTGAATAATATAATCACATTCATTTTCAAAAATATTCAAATAATGACATCTCTAATCTGGACACTCATTGTCCATTAAAAATTGGACAATGAAGATGTAATGCCACAAATCTCCATATAATATGCCTACACTTAGTCATATGATGTTAAATGAAAAGTATGTATGTTTACAAGGGCTTTTCAAGCAAAAAGAAAGAAAAAACCCAGTGTTAAATCCATTTATATTTTTTCACATATATTTTTCAAATGATCTGTGCTAG
Organism: Dolichotis patagonum; assembly: GCA_004027295.1. Taxonomy (NCBI): domain Eukaryota; kingdom Metazoa; phylum Chordata; class Mammalia; order Rodentia; family Caviidae; genus Dolichotis; species Dolichotis patagonum. The sequence goes on along the minus strand of PVJX010013582.1, from coordinate 38,876 downwards.
TATTGCTCTCCAATATATTATGACTACTCCTTTACTTTGCACTTCAAGTTATTATGTAACTCTTCATGCTTTTCAATATTGCACAAATTTCCAAGGTTGTGGGTATGTACATCTATAATCCTAGTATTCTGGGCAACTGAGAAAGAAGGGTTGCAAGTTTGAAAGTGAGTGGAAGCCAACTCAGTGACTTAATCAGAGTCAGAAAAACAAAACAAGGTTTGGAGATGCAGCTCAGTGCAGATGCACTGTGTTCAATGCCCACAACAATTCCAAGGGAGCTATGCAGATCATAAAATTGTTTATCAAAAGCATATCTGTTTTTTCATTCCTAGCACATCTAGTATAAATGATAATGTAGTCAGGCTGCAGTGCAAACGCTGCATGTGGAAAAGCACCCGTAGGCAATTTTGTTTATGTGTGTTGTTAGGGTTTATATTTGGATATTACTACATATTCTCTTCACACAGAGGCAGGGATTTTGAATAACAAGTGAATCATAGGATGGTGTAGTTAAATGTGCTGTTAGGAAGGGAGACTTGATCAGGTGTGCCCTGAATGGTGACAGTCTGTCTCCTTTCTCTCTCAGTTTCCCAGCCACCATGACCTGAGCAGCTTTGCTCCACGGGTCTTTTTCCCAGTTTATTTCTGCCATGGAACTGGCTGACTATGCACTGAAACTTGGACAAAGTATGAAACAGAACAGAGCTCTTCTCCTTTAACCTGTGAATGCTGCCCTTCATTGATGATATAACTTGTTCTCAGAAAAAATTAAATTAAAAAAACCCTTAGGGCAATTATAAACAAGACACTATGATTTTCCAACCTACAAGAATTCCATGGTCACATTGCAAGGAGAAATGGAAAAAACGTTGTCCAATAAACTTCTTGAGTTGCATAGCCAAGATGGAATCTGTGTGGATAATAAAAGATCAAGACATTTTAGGACTTGAGTAAATGAAATCTGTGATGGAGAATATTTCCCCTGATCTGCAGAGAATCTACTTTAAGTACTCAGTTTAAAACTAAACAGCATTTTAAAAGTTAACACAATTATTTTCTATATGCTTCAAAGCTACTTAGAAACATGGAGGGTATATAAAGGACTAAAAAAATCTCTCAGAAATAAAAATACATTATCTGAAACAGAAAGTAAATGGCTTAAATTAATAACGTCTAATCAGTGAGTTGAATTATTTGCAGACTAATCAGCACAAGAAATACAACTAAATTTGAAGACATAAAAATAAAAAGTATTCCAAAAAACCTACAGAAAAAAACAATTAAAAAGGAAAAGTGAAAGTGGTTTCAGTGACCCATGGCAAACTATTGAGTGATTCAATATAACTACAACAAATGTCCCAGAAGGAAAACAGACAGTAAGAGATAGGACAGCAAACCATACAGGCCTGCCAAGAGTAGAATTTCATTGACACAGGAGATAACTTTAAAACAAGCAACCTTGAGAAAGACTGATTCATTTGTAACTACAGCTAAGTGTGGCGTGGTGTGAGGAGCAAGTTTATTTGAAGAAGTAATGACAGGAATAATTCCCAATTAGAAGGCAAATATTAACTTATAGATTCAAATAGTTTAATATGCTCCAAAAGCAAAAAAAGAAGAAATAAATCAATCCATATCATAATTAAATTATTCAAAATAGTGATGAAAAGGAAGCATAAAAGTTACCAGTAATTAACAGACACAACATGGAAAGAAGACGAAAGCATAGTGAGTTAGTTTTCTTGTTGGAAACAATATGAGACAGAAAATGATAGAGTAATCCTATTAAAATAATCATAAAAAAGAAGCAAAAACTGCCAACCACTGCCTTTTGAAAAGAAGCCAGACTCCATGCTCTGTACAAGAGAATACAAGGGTTTGTATAACACAGCTCTTTCCAATTTCATTCTATGTCACTTTTTTCAGTCTCTTTGTGCTTTTAGGATCTTACATTTTGTATAATATCTACATGAAATTCCCTGCTCCATTATTTCCCCAATATTGGATTGCTGTCCTTCTTCAGATCTCAGGTCAATCATTGCTTTTCAGAGACCATCCTTCATCTCGCTGTTGAAGTTTCACCTCATCATTCCCTTTGCACTAATCACCTCTAATCTACATGTATCATTCATCTATACTTGAATCTCTATCTTACATTCCTATTGCCAATTTTTGGACATTACTCACTAGAATGAAAGCATCAAAATGTAAAGCCTCAAACACCTTTATCAAGTATATAAACATATGGTTGACACAGTAGATATTCAGTATATGTTTGGTGATAAATATTTAGATACAGTATGTAGGATTTTATGATTTGTGATTTTGAAAAATAAAAGTTATATAAATGTAAGTTTTGTGCATTCTGTTACAAGCTTGAGAAACATTATTTTATTCATAGGTAGATAACAATGCTTTAAAATTCATATATTCTTTGAGCAAACTAAGTAACATACTTCCATATCTATAATCAGACAGTCTGTAGTAGACACAAAATGTTTTCCGTTTTGAAGCCTCTCTATATTAATTTAGAATATTTCACTTACTCTTAAAATATTTAAGTAAGCAAGGCAAACTGAAAACATGTTTGGCTTCAAAAGGCTGATTCAAAAATGAGCAATCACAAATCCGAAACAACCAGTACACAGATGACTATCACCGAATTGAAGAGGATAACTACTATTAGAAAACCTTGAAAAAAACAAAATAAAATGCTCACTATAATTACTGTTAAATAATATCATTAATAAAAGCTGTGGAAGAATGTCACACCTAAAATTATTGAATCCATACAATTTAGTTAAAATATACATATAACATGTGCACATATGCAAATTCCTTAAAAATCCCCAGCATAATATTAAGGGCTTTTGCCTTTAGGAACAAAATGAATGTCTCATATCAATAAGCCTTATGTTTTATGACTCATTTTTTATGTCACTTGACCATATGGAAAATGTATTTTAAATATATTGGTGTGAAGATATTAATCGAATCTGAAAGTGTATCAACAATGTAAATCTTGAAATATTAAGCATGGGACAGAAGGTCTGAATAACCTGGATTGCTGAAAATACATAATTATTTTGCAGTTGTAGGTGACTAAATATTTGAACCTATGATTATTTTCATTCATTTCTATTGAAATTAACTTCACACACACACACACATATGTATATATATTGTTTTATTTCTTAGCAAAAATCCTTTAAAAGCCTGATGAATAGTTATATATCTGTATCTGATATACTCATTCTGGACTTTCATAATCAAAACTATTAAAAAAGTAAACTAAAATGAATTAATGGTATGATGTACAATTATATTATATATTTTATTATATATTTGAATTTTTCTGAAGGAGAAAGCATCTGGATGTAAAAACAGAACAAAGTATTTGGAACTCTTAATTAAAACTGAAATTTAATTAAATGATAGGAAAACAGTTACCATGTTCTTAATGAAATCCTAGAGGTTTTAAACAAATAAGAAATAGAGTACAAAATTACAAGGGCCTTTATTTAAGTATAACAGATACATTGTAGGCATGCAGATTTAGCTACATTATTAGGTTACATTTGACTCAAGAATTAATTCTTAACTTTAATCTTTTGTATTTGTCTCACCCAAGGAGTCATTAAGATTGGATTCTAATGCAGTGTAGCCTAGAGGGTTGTTTGATTAAGCCAACATATTTCAATAGAGTCATGGGAACAATAATTCTGTTACCTTGAGTGAAAAATTGTTGGTAGAAATCCAAAATTCCATGTAAATGAACTAAAAGGCAGGATGATCAGATTTCTATTTGACTGAAAATTTCATTTTTAGAATCAATTAGAGTCTTTGAGTAGTAGTGACCCAAAAAGGTAAGATGTTTAAACAAGTTAAAAACTGAAATGAATATTTCTTACATCTTTATGAGAAACTAGCATTCAAAGTATATATCTTTAAATATTCTTTTATTTTTTATGGTTTTTGTTGTTGTTGTTGTTGTTGTTCTGGGAATTGAACTCATGACCTTGCGCTTGCATGCCAGGAACTTATATGCTAAACTAAACCCCCAGCCCCTATCTTTAAATATTTATCCATGTTTGCCTAAGAAATTTCATGCTAATCTACTATATTTTGAATAAATAAATTTTAATTTTTAAAATTATTATATTGAAAAAATAGCTATAGAACATACACCACATACAATAAATAGAATATGTGTTATAGCTTGTGTCTGCATGTCCCCCAAATCTTCATGTGGTGATGAGGGAGTGGGCCATTTGGAGACCCCAGATCTTGAGTTTGTGAATGATTCAAGGTCTAATGCTGCGATTAAAGGGATGGGTTCTACCCCTGCCCTTGGGCTGGTATCCTGCATATGATATAAGGCAAAGAAAGCAGCTTGTTCTCCCCTCCTCTCTTGTTGTTTTGCTGTCTTCTGCTGCGGTCAGTCATTGCCCCTCTGCCATGCCATTGAGCCTGATTATGGACTGAAACCACTACAAACTGTGAGCTAAATAAACCTTTCCTCCTTTAATATTGAGTAGAGGCATTTTGTCTCAGCAACATGAAAATTAGCTAAGACAACATGATAGATAAGTTATGGTAAGAAAATATCAGTTATTAAAAGAAGAAATGAATAGATGTAAGAAAAAATAAGCATATATTGATATATATTAGTAAAAATCTCAAAAAGTGTTCTAGAATTATAAAAATTACAGATTCAAATCAACCAAATTTCATAAAAATGTTATTTACATACTGCAATTTTGCTATGGGCAATACTCAAGAATGTGGCTGACATAAGAATAAAAATATGACTATTGTTCATAGTGGATGTTTTAAATCTGGTGAAAATAATAATAATACATAACAATTGAAGCAATATATTTTTAGGACATGTAATATGACAATGCAGGTCTTCTTTAAAATTGTTTTGCAGATTTAATTTTTTCTGAAGTATTTAATATGTTTTGGAAATTCCAATTGTCTCTATCTAACACTTATGTAAGAATTATTTTAATTAAACAAGAATGTTTGGTGACTTGTAGAAAGCCAAACTTCTTGTAAAATGTTGTTGAGAACCTAAGACAAACTGTGAAGTTTTTCATATGTGAAAATGAAACAAAATCTTTTATTTTAAACAGTAGTGTGTATCGAAATAAGGTACTACAGGTAAATTTTTTTTAAAAAAACATTAAAACAAACTTGACAAACCTGGAAAATATTCCTACAGAGGAATTCAATATATTCCTGATACAAAGAAGTTTAAAGTATTCTGGGTAATTGTTGCATTTGTAATATACACACCTACAAACAAATGTGAAAAGTATACATGGACATTTTCATTTCCATTGAAAATTATCCAACAAAGAAAATATCGAAGAAAAAAATAAAAATAAAAAGGAAGGAAACACTTCCAAATCATTATTTTAACTGCTTATTTGCCATACTATGTCTAATGCAATAATGTTAATATAACATTTTCCACAAAAATAAATTTATGGATTTGAAAGTAAAAATCATAAACATCTACTAAATTATCCATACCTTTTCCATTGTGTCAGAGTACTTCATGGTAATCATGACTTAAAGTAATCTTTTCTCTTAATTGTTTATAAAAATTAATAATAGTACATTCTTTGAAAATTCACTGAAATTGTTTTAAGTAAATTTGTAAATACTCATATCACAAAAAATTAGGTATGTGAATTAAAAGGTAAAATATCTTATCTTCCCAGTAATGAAATATGTTCATTTTTAATGTTATCATCTACTTGTGGTGCTACCTTTGAATGCCCACTGCACCCTACTTTGGTCACATCGGTAAGATTACACTCTATTTTACACTAGAGTCCTGTTTTACTTATGGAATGATATATAGAACATATTTCTATGATTTGGTATGTAGAATTAAGTTATTCCTTTTTCATCATTAATGATTTCATTACAGAATATGTTATATAATGAAAAAATGGAATTAATGTCCCATTCTTTTTGGTTATTGTTTCTCTGTATTGAGTATGTTGACAAAATCTCTAGTATATTCAATAATTGTACTTTCAGTGTATGTAAAATCTAAAAACAATATCATCATGCCATCACTCCCAATCCTCTGCACAGTAATTCCTTCTTTCCTTTCTCCTGTTCTTTCATTCTTTATCCCTTTTAACTTACCTATTAATCTATGGTTATTTTTAAATTAATCTATGGTTTTCTTTTTCAGTGTTTCAGAAAAAAGATATGAGGCTCATACACTCATATTTCACTAATTTATTTTCTGCTCTTTTCTTCAGTAATTCCTTTTGTATCTTGCTTTAGATTTAAATTTTACTGCTTTTTTTTTAGTTTCATACATTATTAGCTAAAATAAATCAGATGACAAATTGGATCTTTTAAATATAATTTTCTTTTTTAAAAAAAGAATAAAACAAAAGAGGACAGAACAAAACAAATCAGAACAGAACAATGTAAACAACACAGCACTTCACAACAAGTCAACTGGATATTAACAGTAGCTACCATAATGTCTCTTTCTTTGAAGTAGTTGAGCATAGCTTCACACACAATAGTATCAAACATAACAAAATAGTATAAAAACACTCATAAGAATGAAAGTATTATAGGACATTCAAAACCAAGTAACAAAAAATGAACAATGGCTTCTATAACATCTCATTTTCCATAAAAAATTTGTTTATACTATCACACATACTAATATCCAATAAGATTCAACATGATAGAACCAATGGATATAGAAGAACAAAAGCATGGTAAGACTTCAAAGCAAGACGATATTAAATCAGCAATGGCTACCATAAGATCTTGTTTTCTTCAAAATAGCTGTTCATACCATCACACATAATAAAATCAAACAGAACAATAAAACCATTCCAACTGATGAATGAAAACATAAGACTTCAAAGCAGTGTAATGGGAAATCATGATTACCATAAAATCTTATGTACTTTTACCATTTCTTACACTAGGGAGACTACACAATATTTGTACATGTGAATTTTATTCATTTCCCTTATGAGTATGGTCTCAACTTGCATCCAGTTATTTATAAATATCTCAATGTGATCATTCTTTATAGCTGAGTAGTACTCTATTGCATAAAACTACCATAACTTTTTTTTATCCATTCCTCAATTGATGGGCACTTAGGTTGTTTCCAAGATGTGGCTATTACAAATTGTGCTGCTCTAAACATGGGTGCACATATATCACTGTGGTATGATGTTTTTAGTTCTTCTTGGACTATGCCCAGAAGTAGAATAGCTGGGCCAAATGGGCCTTCCAGACCCAGATTTCTGAGGAATCTCCAGACTGACTTCCACAGTGGTTGCACCCATCTTTGCTCCCACCAATAGTGCAGAAGAGTTCCTTTTTCCCCACAGCCTCTCCAGCATTTGTTTTTGGTAGTTTTCTTGATCCTGGCCATTCTTTTTGGAGTGAGATGGAATCTCAGTGTGGTTTAATTTGCATTGCCCTAATGACCAATGATGCTGAAAATTTTTTCTTGTATTTATTTGCCATTGGTATTTCTTCATCTGAGAACTGTGTATTCATATCGAGTGCCCATTTTTTGATTGGGTCTTTGAATTTTGGGGGTCTGATTTTTAAAAACTCTTTATATGTTCTAGACAGAAGTCCTTTGTCTGAGGGACAGTTGGCTAAGGTTTGTTCCAGTTCATGGGTTTTCTTTTCACTATGCTGGAGACTTCTTTCAACATGCAGAAACTCTTTAATAAGACATGATCCCAGTTATGATTCTGGGAAGTACTTCCCATGCAATTTGATTCTTGTTCATGAATTCTTCAAGATTTTTATCTACTTTGTCTTCCAACAGATTTAGTGTTTCTTTTTTAATATTTAGATCTTTTATCCATTTAGATGTTAGTACATGGTGATAGACATGGGGTCTAGTTTATTTTTTGGCATATGGAGTGCCAATTTTTCCAACACCATTTATTAAAGAGTCTAAAGGGACTATTGTTCTTCCAATGAACCTGTTTGGCCCCTTTATCAAAGATAAGATGGTTGAGTGTGTTTGTGGTTGTACTTGTATATTCTAATCTCTTCCATTGATCTTCAGGCCTGTTTTTATTCCAGTACCATCTTGATTTTTATTACTATAGCTTTGTAGCATAATTTCAACACAGTGATCGTGATGCCTCCTGCCTTGATTTTGCTCTTAGAATTCCCTTTGCTACTCTAGGTCTCTTCTAGTTCTAGATGAATTTATGAGTGATTTCTCTAGATCTATGATGTATGATAGTGGTATTTTGATTGGGATTACATTGAATCTGTATAACAGTTTTGGCAGAATACCATTTTCACAATATTTATTCTTCCTATCCATGAACAAGGGATGTCTTTCCATTTTCTGAGGTCCATTTTGATTTCTTTTTCAGGGTATTATAATTTTCCCAGAATAGATATTTTAATTCTTTCATTAGATTAATTCCTAAGTATTTCTATTTTGTTTTTGGATGCTGTTGTGAAGGGTGTGGCTTCTCTTATTTCTCTCTCAGTGATTTTATTGTGAGTGTATAGGAATGCTATTGATTTTTGAGTATTGACTTCGTATTCAGCTACATTGCTGAATTTATTTATTATATCTAGGAGTCTTTCAAAGCAGTTTTGGGTGTCTTCTATGTAGCATATCATGTCATCTTCAAATAATAACAATTTAACTTCCTCTTTTCCTATCTTTACTCTTTTTATTTCTCTCTCATCTAATTGCCCTGGCTAGTATTTCCAGAACTATGTTGAATAGGAGCAGTGATAATGGTCATTCTTGTCTTGTGCCTGATTTTAGGGTAAAGGCTTTCAGTTTTTGTACATTTAATATGATGCTGGCTATTGGTTGGTCATCGATAGATTTTATCATATTGAGGAAAAGTCCATCTATTCCTGTTCTCTGTAAGATTCTTACCATGAATGAGTGATGGACAATATCAAAAGTTTTTTCTACATCTATAGAATTGATCATGTGAATCTTATTTTTGGCTCTATTAGTATAGTAGATTACGTTTATTAATTAATTTATGCTGAACCATCCCTGCATTCCTGGGATGAATCTCACTTGGTCATGGTGTATAATCTTAACAATTTGCTGAATCCTGTGTGCTAATATTTTATTGAGAATTTTTGCATCTATGTTCATTAGGGAGATTGGCCTATTGTTGTCTTTTTTATTTGGGTCTTTCTCAGATTTTGGTATTAGAACAATATTTGCTTCCAGGAATTAGTTAGGAAGAATTGCTTCCCTTTCAATTTCATTGAAGAGTTTGAGGAGTGTCAGCATTAAGTCTTCTTGGAATTTCGTATAGAATTCTGCAGTGAATTAATCTTGGCATGGGCTCTTCTTTGTTGGTAAGGACTTAATTATATTTTAAATTTCATTAATAGAAATTGTGTTATTAGGACTTTTACATATTCTTGACCCAGCTTTGTTTCATATGTTTCATATGTTTCATATGTTTCATATGTTTCTAGGAATCTGTCCATTTCTTCTGTTATCGAACCTATGACAGTAGAGGTTTCAAAAAAGCTATTGATTATCTTCTGTACTTTCACATAGTCTGTAATGATTTCACCCTTTCATTTCTTATTGCATGAATCTGAGTTTTTTCCTTTCCTTTTTAAAATAAGGTTGGCTAGGGCCTTATCAATTTTATTTATTCTTTCAAAGAACCAACTCTTTGGTTAATTGATTCTTTGTATTGTTTTTTTAGTCTCTAATGCATTAATTTCTGTTCTGATCTTTCTAATTTCCTCTCTCATCTGGCTTTGGACTTGACTTGTTCTTCTTTTTCTAGATATTTGAGGAGTAGTGTCAGGTTGTTTATTTGTGTTCATTCTATTTTCCTCATGTGGGAATTCACTGCAATAAATTTGCCTCTTAGGGTTTCTTTCATGGCATCCTACAGATTCCAGTAAGTTGTGTTTGCATTTTTATTTGCTTGTAGGTATTGTTTTATTTCTTCTTTAATTTCCTCTGTGATCCACTGATTGCTCAAGAGTGTACTATTCAATTTCCATGTGTTTGTGGGGTTATTGCAGTTTCTTTTATCATTAATTTCTAGTTTAATGGTGCTATGATCTGATAACATGCATGGGATAATTTCAATTCCTTTGCATTTACTTAAGTATGTTCTGAGGGCTAGTATATGGTCTATTTTAGAGAATATCCCATGTACTGCTGAGAAGAATGTATATTCTGATGTGGTTGGATTGAACACTCTGAATGCATCTATCAAGTCCATTTGTTCACAGGTGTGATTCAGCTCTGTTATTTCTTTGCTGATTTCTGTCTGGTTGATCTGTCCCTTTGTGAGAATGGCCTGTTAAGGTCTCCTGTTATAACTGTGTTATTGCTTATTTGATTTTTCATTTCTGTTAATATTTGCTTTGTATAGCTGAGTGCTCTGGCATTTGGTGCATATATATTTAAGATTGTTATCTCTTTCTCTTGAAGTTTTCCCCTAACTAGTACGTAGTGACCTTCTTTATCTCGTCAGATCATTCTTGGTTAGAAGATCAGATTGTCTGCAAACAGAATACCTATCCCTGTCCTTTTTGGGGTACATTCTTACTGCATGAAGTTTTGTTTTCCATCCTTTGTCTTTCATTCTATGAATCTCCTTTTAGGTTAGATGGATTTCTTGTATACAGCATATGGTTGGATGCTATTTCTTGATCAATTCTGCCAGTCTGTTTATTTTAATTGGTGTATTGAGGCCATTCACATTAATGGTTTTAACTGTTATATATTGATTTATTTTTGACATGTTATATTTCTGCTGTTGATTCTTTACATTTCCACTCTGTTTAATTTTCTACCTTGCTTAGTGTTTTTTTCCTATGTCTATCTAGAATGTCTTCCACTCTTCTTTCCAGGGTTGGTTTGGTGTTCATGAAGTTCTTCAGCTGTTCTTTGTCATGAAAGTATCTTATTTAAATCTCCATCCATTTTGAAGGACAGGTTTGCAAGGGACATCAGTCTGGGTTGGAACTTAAGTTTCCTTTTAGGATCTGAAATTCTTCACTTCATGCTCTTCTTGACTTCATTGTTTGTATTGAGTAGTCTACTGTGACTCTGATAGATTTTCCTATATAGGTGATTTGTCTTTTCTCTCTAACAGCTTTTAATATTGTGTTCTTATGTTGGATTTCTGGGATGGGATTGTTATATGTCTGGGTGTAGTTTTATTTTGGTTATGGCTATTTGGAGTTCTATATACTTCACTGATCCATATGTCAGTTTCCATTCTCATGTTTGGGAAATTTTCAGCAATTAATTCTGTAAATATTCTCTTGATGTGATTTGTGTTATCCCCTTCTTTTTCACTTATCCCTATGAATCTTATGTTGTTTTTCTTTGTATCATCTTGCAATTGTTGAATTATTTCGTGATTTCTTGTTATTTTTAAAATATCTTTCCTTTCCTGTTCACTAGCTGCAATCTTGTCTTCGCAGTCTGAAATTCTATCTTCAGTTTCATTGAAGTGGTTTTGCCAACTTTCAGTGGAATTCAATTTCCTGTATATCTCTTTGAATCTGCTTCATGCATTCTGTTTGTTTCTTTTATTGTTCATTCAGGGTTTCCATCTTTTTGCATTGTTCCTCTAATTTTTTTAACTGTGTCTTCCTCAGATGTGTTCAGCAGTTCTTTAATTATCTTTATCATTTCTTCTTTTACTTGGGAGATTATTTCTGATTTGAGTTCTTTTATAGCTTCCTACAATTGTTTATTTATTTGTGTTGATATCATTTCGGGCATTTCAGGTGTATGGCTTATATTTTCTTCTATGTACATGGCTCCTAGGCTCTGTTGGGATGAGCTGGAGTTTTGAGATTGCATTTTGGTCTTTCATCTTGCCATTTTCCTATATTTCTGGTTTTTAAGCAATGTTCCAAAGCTTCGCCCTGGATTGTTCTGTTGGAAATCACCTCGTGCACCTTTGGCTCCTGGAATTCATGTGGCTTCAGCTTCCTGGATTGAAAGAAGGTTGCTAGGCATGGTCCAGTCAGGCATGTGGAACTTCCAGTGCCCATTCTGGGGTTTTAGGAAGCTGGCAGGCTCCTAACCACTTGGAGCGATGATCTAAAACTCTCCCAGATCCAGCGCAGTTGCACTGTCTTAAATACAATTTTCTGTTAAGAGTTATTTTGTCTGAATTTAGCAGAATTTTGATTAAATATTTTTATTCTAATTTAGAAAATATTTTCTGATCTTCCATTTGATTTATTCTTTTAAATTTGGATAATTTAGAAGTTTTGGTCATTTTCCAAATATAAATTTTCAAGCTATCTTTAATTGATTAATTTTAGTATAAATTCACATTTTTCAAAATTAAGTTGATTGGTGTATATGACTGAACATTGGATATTTAAACAGAACAATTCATATTGAGTTGAATTAAGTTTTAAAAAGTCAAATTCACTGACACTTTTCAAAAAAAAAACTATATGCTTACTGATTTGCTTCTTTATTCTACCAACTGAATTGTTGAAATCTAACGTGACTGAAAATTATCTATTTTTTTTTGTTTTTCTCTATAAACTTTAAAGTTCTTTTATACATGTATTCATGTATACTTTCATGCTGAATTTTATGACAAATTAATTGAGTCTCTTTCATTATTAAGAGATGATTCTCTTTCTTTCTAGTAATATTCCCTGATTTCAAGTCAACATTCTGAATTTTAATATGGCTGCTTCATTTATCATTAAATTATTATTAACATTATGCGGATTTTCATCTTCTGTCTTCAAATTTTGTTCCTTGTAAGTAGGAAAATAGAGAGTTAACTTAGTAGGGTTATATTTCATTCAACTAACCACTGCCCTGAATAGATTTTTCTTCCTGTTTTCCACTAATGTCAGAAACATAGTTCCTTTATTTAACCAACTGTACCCTGAACACATGTGTTTCCTCAAGTACTTGCTTGCTACAACTAGGAGCTTTACCCCACCTTTTACCTGTATATTTCCCATAGCTTGCAACTTGCCTGGAGTTTGAACTTGTCTTAGCATGCAGTATATATGATAGTTTTCTTTTAGGCCAATCAATTATGATATAAAGTATAACCTGTCAATACCTGCCAAATACTCTGCTTCTCATTTACTAACCCTGTGTGAAACTTAGAGTACCATAGAAGTGGACCTCACAAGTTTTAGAATTTGGTGGTTTTGATGGAAATAAATCTGCCTCCAAATCCCAGGTAATATTTCGATGTTTCTGTCTGCCACTGGACTTGCAGGCAGCATATAATTGGGTAGTATGCACCTACACAAATAGATAAAATTTATAGTATGGTTACTTGCAGTTGCAGTTCAAGGTTTACAGTTCAGTGTTGCAGTTCAAGGTTTACAAGGAACAGATTTAATACAAGACACATAGTTTATAGGATTATTTTATAACATTCACCCAAAGAGTCAAATACAAAAGAGTGCAGGAGATCTGTTCACATGCTAGAGATCCAAATAATAATCTGTACGTCTGGGTCTCATGCCAATGTCCTCCATGAGTCCAGCCAAAGACTTAGAGCCCATGACAATGTTCTCTATGAATCCACCTGGTGACCTAGAGTCCACAGCAATGTTTGGTGCATGTCTGTATCAAGGATCTGCACTGGGAAAGCCCAAAGGTCAGAGGTGGAAGTTAGAAAGTCTGTGTTAGTGGGATGAAGGATATGCACAGCAGGCTGATGGATCTTCACCAGAACTAGGAAATTATGCTCAAGTTAATGACCATAGTTCCACTGAAAAGAGCCAGAGCCATCTTCAGTAATAGCAAGGAACTGAACTCCTCCAACAATGAGAACAGCTGAGTTCATGTCAGGAAAGCCATCACGACAAGCTTCTCCAGGAGGACCAACAGCACACCATCTTTCCCTCTGGTTCCCTCTGTATGATGTTGGTAACCACCCACAGCTGGGACTTCCACACCCAGAACCACACTGGTTCAGGGCAGTTGGATGCTACCAGTTGACCATTAGTTAATCCACCACATCTGGAATACTTTATTCACAAGTAATGTAATTTTTGTTAATATTGTATATGTCCACAATTTTTCTTTTACTTTTTATCTGATTTTGCTCCTTTCTGCTTTGGGTTTAGCTGATATTTTTCACAAATTTTATCTGTTTTGTGGGTATTAATACATGTTTCTTAAAAGATTTCTGTAACTGTTTTTTTTATATTACTACAGAGTACCTTCAATTATAATACAATACAACACTTAAAGAAACTTATGATGCTAAAAATTACATTTCTCCTGGTATGTCTTCATATTTGTTCTTGAGAAGGAAAAGATAAAATTGTTTGTATGCTCTACGTAATTATGTAGAAAACTTTACACAAAAAACTAGAACTAAATAAATCATAGCCATGTTACAGGGCACAAGGATTATTAATTTACAAAACTTTTTCCAGGAGTGGTGGCTGATGCCTGTAATCCTAGCACCCAGAAGGCTGAGGCAAGAGCATCACTCCAAGTTTAAGGGCAGTCTAGGCTACAGACTGAGTTCAAGACCAGATTGAACTACGTATCAAGACACTGTCCCAACCACATTTCAAATATATAAAAAGAATCAAATTATATCACGTACAAGTGCATATTCCCTATGATAAATATGATCATTTAATGTATGATAAAACATGATAGAAATGTACCAATAAACTTAATTCATAAAAACACATATATGCATATATATACAATGCCTTTTTTTCTATATACCATCAATAAATAAGTGAAATTTGAATGTAAAATATAATTCCATATTTCTTAGCACTCTAAAAGTGAAGTATCTGTTTAAATATTACAAAATATGTACAAGATCTATATCAGGAAAACTGCATAATTGTAATGAATAAAGTTAAAGTAAGAAATAAATAAATGCAAGTTATTTCATGTTCAAGGATAGTAAACTAACATTATGAAGATGTTAGTTCTTGGCAAACTGATCTACACATTTAATGTAATTTTAATGAAAACTACAGGAATTTATTTTGTGGATGTGAACAAACTATTCTTGATTCTATTAAAAGCAACAAAATCATGCAAAATACTGAAAGAGAAAAATTTAAATGACTGATATTACTTGTCTTTAATGTTTACTATAAATCAAGAGTAATCAAAACTGGGTGATAACCAGTATAAATTGAGAAAATAGACTCTGGAAATACAATCAAGTAATTTTGACAAAGGGTAGGAAGAGTACAGTGCAGTGAAAATAATACACAAACACGTAGAACAGCTCAATAACCACATGTAAAAAACATCTAGACACTGGTCCTTCACCAAATCTAATTTAGGTATCATTGACCTTAATACAAAACGAAACAATAAAACACCTAAAAGTAATAGAAAGCCTAGTTGATGGATTTTGTGGTTGCCTTATCATCCTGCATCCTGTTTCCAAGTACAAATTTCTGTATTCTTTTTCTATTTTTGGGTAACAAATCAATTCCATAAAACAACAATGAATTCACTTATATATGACAGGACCACGTATTCCTTGTGGACTATGAGTGTTTGACTATGAGTTTCCCAAGTAAAAGACATAAGTTAAGCACTGAAACACAAATATTTTTCAATCTCTGCTTGTGTCATCTATCCTAATGTGCCTTTGTTTAAATCAAATCACAGACTGTAATCCAACTTCTAACTGTGATGGACTTACGTTATATATCAACTCGTGGAAGGAAGATGCATCAGAGTCAGTGCTGTAGCAATGTACCACAAGAATCCCTTCATAAGTCACACACAATTTGTTTAGTATCTTACTAAATATTAATGCATATTACTTGCCTTTTTATCTCATTGTTATTTCCTCTTAGTTACAAATATTTCCTTTAAGTGATCCATAAGTTTGTATGGAATCAGGTTTGTAGCAAATTTTTTACATTTAATTTTTATAGTTGTTTTTAAATGATTTTTAAAACCTTGATGTTTCACTATTTCATACAGACAAATTTATAATTATTTTCTTTAAAGCCCCTGAAATATATATGATGTTTGCATAGATGCTTTAACTGAAAATCATAAAATAAAATCTGTAATTATCTTTGGTGAATGTTCATTTTTATTTTTAAACCATTGCTTTTTACAGAATATAACTTGCAATGGTCCAAATGATAAACTTTACTGTTTCCAAGTCATTAGTTATATAAGTAATATTTATAAATACTTTGAAATAACCCATTAGTACTATTACAAAGTACACATATATAAGAAGTGTCTAATAATATTATATCATTACCCTGGGTATTGTTATAGCATTTTAATTTTTTTAAATTTATAATATTTGTCTTTATATATTATGTTGTACATAAAAAGTATGCAATACATTTTAGTTTATAATACATAATGAATAGAATATATAAATTATCAGACTTTTGTAGTGAATGTGTATAATTTTGATTTACCTTTTTATTTTCTATTTGAAAGAGGTAATTTATATGGTTTCCAATAAAAGTAATGAGAAATTGATAAAATTTTCATGAGAAACAAGTAAATCTGTGTAGAACTATTTTGTTATGAAGCAAATGCCAGTTTTTTTTCGGTGACTTTCTTGACCATCTAGTCTTGACAATCCAATACAGTAGATAAATAAATGACAATGATTTAGAAACAGTTTTGATATCTGTACAAGATGCTGTGGAATCAGCAAGGAATGAAATACATAAACTTTCCGTGCAGAAAATTGTAATGTACTACTAAGGGATAAGGTATTTTCATGGATAAACTTGCACACACAATTGGTCTAAAGGATAAAAGGCCTCTTTAGGAAGTTATGCTACGGTTAGGATATCTGTCTGATATTTAGAAGGAGAAGATGGAAAGAGATAGTCCAGGAATTTTATCTGTTTGTTTCAAATGCTTTGAAATATTTTTTGCGATTTTTTGCCATTAAATTATGAATGAATGATAATTATAAGCACACAGATTTCCAAAGCTAAAAATTATGTCCATTGTTTTGAATTATTGTTTTGGAAAATTAGAATACTCACAAAAACAGAAAGAATGATATAATCAATTCCAATGAAACTGTAATTCCATTATAACAATTATCAAATGTTATGTCCATTTATGTTTCATTAACTATACTCTTAAGTCCAATTAGAAACACGATTCTGAAGCAACTGCTCATTAAGCACAGCACGCGGCTGGCACTCTTCACGCTGCTAGCACTCAGGTGAGTGCGGGATTCTGGATTTTATGCATTAATATACATATTTTGAGGAAACTAATAATTGATTAACATGTAACCCACAAATAGCAGGCCTATTACTTAGTTGCCTATTCTCTGACGCATGATTTGCTTCACATTAAGCTTAAGCAAGTTAATTCCATGAAACTCTGCAGATCGTTCACCTATTAAAAAAAGTATATGTGAACTAGATTATTTCCAAATTTAAGTTCTAGGATGAGTGGAGGGATGGATTTTACAGAGTTGTAAATGCCTCCCATAATATACATCTAAAATTTTTTCCTCACTACCATTAGAAATCCCATTTACAGTAACTCCATGTTAACCAACAACTGTCAGCCCTAGGTAAAACTCATCCACTTTCTGCAAGGACAACATTGCCTATGCTGGAAATTTCATGTAAATTAAATCATAGAGTACGTGGTATTTGTACCTGATTTCTTTCTTTTAGCATGAAACAGTCATTTTTTTAGAAATATTGTGGCATGTAACAATATGTCATTTTTTTGTTGCCAGATAACATTTCTTCAGGGGAAAAAAGTTTAAGCTGTGTCTTTTTTGGTTGTTATGTGAATATAATGTTATGACTGTTTATGTATGTATTTTTGTGAGTATATACTTGCATTTATCTTGTATAGAAAGGTTTAAATTTATGGGTACTAAATTAATGAAATTTACCACATGGATCAACTTTCATCCTGTTTCCAAAAAATCTACACCATTTTACATGCCTGTCTTCCTTGTATAAGCATTCTAATTTCTCTACATTAGTGTCAAAATTTTGAATTATTATTTGAATTCTAGTAAGTTGAAGTGATAGCAAATTACGGTTTTCATTTGCATTTTTCCAATGGCAAAAGATGGTAATCAGATTTTCATGTGGTTATTGAAGTTTGTGAAATTTCTTCAGATAAATTTTCTATTAAAACTTTATGTATTTTTATATTGGGTTAACTTTTTAAAAATCGGTGGTGATCTGTGGTTCACAGCTATTGTTAACTGCCACAGCTGATTGTCAATGGGAATCTTACAAGAGCTCCCCTTGGCTCCTACCCTACTATCTCCTTTCAACTTCTGATTGCTTTGCCACTTCTCCTGTCACTGTTGTTATCCCGGATGCCTGAGCACCCACTTAACTGATCTCCACCAGGACATCTGTTATTTTGAAAATGATTTTAAGTGAAGGATTCTCACATCATACCAAATAAATTCAATCCCTTCAGGTACTGCTGTAGAGTTCTTCATTCTTAGGGCTTGCCTGTTTCATAGGAATGAATTGACATTCCCAAAAGAAAAAGAAAAGTGAAAAAAAAAAAAAAAAGCGCTAGGACAGTGAAGCAACCATATATTCCTGGAGTAAAATCCTCATTATCTAAGAGATGTTGATATGGAGAGTTTCCCCTAGCCATCTTGACTCGGAACTCTTACCTGCAAATTTGAAGCTCACTTGGTGAGTGATCTCTATTGTGTATGGCTGAATCCCCAGTGTTCTTGCTGTGGCACGGGTAAAGTGGAGTTCCATCCTGAGAGGGAACTCTGTGGAGAAAAGGCAATTATACCACTGATCTCTATGTCGAATTCACAAGGAGTAAAGTTTCTGCCACCTGGCACTGGGAAAATTAGAAATGCTGACAATTTTCTCCTCACAGATCGAGAATATAGCAGGAGAGTTGAAAAGGGCACTCATGTATTGCGCCAGTCTCAAAGTGAGTGCTTAAATAGAATCCATATGATAGGATTTGAGGTCAGAGCCAGGGAAAGAGAGACTTCCTGCCTTATGTATTACAAATTTTACTGTTCTTAATGAGATGTAACAGATTTTCTTTGTGGTATATTCATTTCCTCAGGTTGTTTTGACAAAATACTGTAAGTTTAGTGGCTTAAAAAACAAATATGTATTTGTTCACTTAATGAAGACTGCAAGTTGAAGATTAAGGTATTGAGAGAGCCATTTTCTTTCTGAGGAGAATTTTTCTTTCTTCCTCCTTCTAGAGCTACCTTGGCTTATCTGTTTACATTTGCCTACTTCCTTTTTTGTGATTTGGATGTCATTTATTTCTGCTTTCTGTCTAATTGCTCCATTTCTGACTGCCAATCTCATGTTGAATAAAAGTGGCAAAAGTGGTCATCCTTGTCCTGTACAATTCCTGGAAGGAAACTTATCCTTCTTATCCTTTCCTCCAGTTCATTATGCTGTAAGCTGTATGCTTTTCATATGTGGCCTGTATAACGTTGAGGTGATTTCCTTCTATTCTTATTTTATTGAATTTTAACATTAATGGATATTGAATTTTGTTGAATTATTTTCCTCATTATTGAAATGATCATTTACTTTTAAATTTTCTCTTCATTTTACTAATATGAATTAATTCTCTGATTTATTTATTATGTTAAAATATTCTTGATTCCCAAAGATAAACTCTCATCATCATGGTGTATAATTATTTTAATGTGATATTGAATTCAGTGTGTAATATTCTTCAGCATTTTCCTTTGATATTCATCAAAGATACTAGCCCACAGTTTTCTTTTCTTAAGATCTTTCTTTTGTTTTCATTTGGTTCTGGTATTTAGATGACATCTTCCTTACCAAAACATTAGTGTAAAGGTGTCCCCTCTTCTACATTTCAGAAGAGCAGCATTCACTGATGAAATCATATAAATCCATGCCTTTAATTCTGCTTTGTTTTCCTTTGTTTTTGATCACACATGAAATAGCTTTGCTTGAGATCAGCCTCTTCCACTTCATTGTGACTCAGCTTTGGCTGGTAGTTTGATTCTCATATATGTCACAGTTCATATCGATTATCAATATTTTGTTATGTAATAACTAATGCACCGGTGACCCATACAATTTATTTTGTTTCTGAGGTAACTATTGCAATATCTCATCTTTCATTTTTGATTCTGTCTTCTCTTTTTTTATTAACCTAGTTAAAAGTCTGTTACTGTCTTTCATCAAAAATAAACTGTTTTGCCAAAATTTTTGGTTGTTAGTTTTCTACTTGATTTATTTCATTTTGATTTTTATTAATTCCTTACGCTAAGTTTAGTCTTAGTCTTCTTTTTCAAATTTCTCTAATTTCTTGAGGTATAAGAATTGCTTATGATTTTTTTTTATACAGGTTTTTGTTACTATAAATGCCCCTCTTTGCAATGGCAGTGTTATATCCCAAACTTTTGGTACATTGTCATTTGATTTTTGTCACAAATCCCTTGATTGTCTTTTGTGACCCAGTGTACTTGTTCACATGCATGTTGTTTAACCCCAGGTATTACTGAAATTTTCCCATTTTCTTACAGTTACTGATTTCCACTTTCATTCTACTGTGATCCAAAAGTATAGTTGAATGACCTTGATTTTCTTAAATTTGTCCTTTTGTAAAGGAATGCGAGAGTCTTCTCTGTACTTGAGAAAATGGGCTTGGGTCCAGGAGGAACAGCAGTTGCTCTGGTCGCAGGGACCCAGGATTCCGTGGTGTAGACTCAGCTGCTCCCTCAGTGAAGATCACTCATCACCAGTGCATCCTGGGCTCTTCAGCAGCCAGCACCACCGTCTGTTCACGGTGGTGCTAGGGACTGCTGGAGTCTGCTGCTCAGCCTGAAGGATCTTCCTGATCTGCTTTTATTTCATTTGGAAAATTAAGGCCAAGAAGATCTTTCTTTCCTTTTATCTGTGTCAGTTTGGAATGGGGTGAAAAAGTAAAATTCCTCCAACTTTTCTGTAGCCTTCCTCAGTTGTTTGACTTCGCTAGGTTGCCGCAGTTTCTTAATTGAATTGTAGAGCCCTCAAAGAGCTATTTTCTCCATGGTTAGTTAGATCACTGCTTCTTTTGTTGAAAGGACAAAGCCTGGGATGTCTTCATCGGCCATCTTGTTGATGTAATTTCCTAAATATGCCCTTTTGAGAGAGTTGCAATTACACGTTTCTATTGCTTATGTGCAATAACAATAATAATAATAATAACAACTAATCAGCCCCTTTCTGAAACACAGAGAAGTGCTGCGGCCTTCTGCTAGATTCATGGTCTGGTTACTTTGGGGCATTGTTTCCCTGTCACCTTTTGTTGTTGTTTTAAGTTTAATATTTGCCTATGAAAGATATTGTTTGCACCAGTGGTAACTGAAATGTCCCTCATTGTGGGTATATTTTGAATAGTTTTCTGTATATCTGAAAACTTTCAATGCTGTAAGATTGTTTATGAAGTGTGTGATACAAATTTTTGCTCATGTGTTGGTTGAATAATAGGTCTAAAAGTATGGCCTATCTACTGTAAAGAAAAGCCTCTCCTTGCTTTTAACTCTGAGAAAGCAGGCCTCTTGCCTTTTATGGAAAATGCTTAGGTTGCTGACAGCAGTGAGGGCAACTAGCAGCACTTCGCCTGGCAAGCCTAGTGTCGTTAGACACGTAATTCTTAATTACAAAAAATCATCAAGGAGTTAAAAACCTACAGGGAAATTAAAAGACCTGCACCAGAAAGCCCTGATAGGGAGACCTGTTTTACACAAATTAAATTGACTTATGTTAGCCAAACAGTTCCAATGATTTGGAGTCTGTCGTTTTTGCATTGCAGACTAGTTTCTACTATTGACCTCATTACTTTAAAAGATAGATGTGTTGAAATTGAAAAAATGCAAAAAGTGCTCCTCTAACAGATAAAAAAATAATAGTGGATCGACCTATTTAAATTAGTCTGTAAGTCTGTTGAAAAACAAAACCTTCAGACACTTTTTCTTCTCAAAATTAGCATAATTTTTATCCTCTAAATAGTCCTTAGAAATCTGGAATCTTCAGGAATGAACTTTTACCCATCAATTCAAGTAATAAAGTTTCTATTTGGCATCAAAAGGGTACTGCAAAGAATATTTCACATCAACATTATTTTTGAAATGAAATATTAGTGACATTTTAACTGCATATTGTTTAAGCTATCAGCCTTAATTCCATGCGAATGAGTGCAATTCCTAAATACTTGTGGCATTTTATGGAGAACTTATTAACTTAAGTAGATTTTTCATTACTAAAAATATTTTTATATATATAAATCATATTTATGTGTAGTAACACTGAACTACTTGAGAGGAAAATGATTAAGTAGCTTCAGCATAGGATTTAGGACTAGAAACAATGAAGTGTGTACAAAAAATGTAATAAGCATTATAACCAAAGTAGATGTATCACACTGTTGTGGAAAGAAATAACTATTTATAGGACTACATAGATTTGTGATTAAGTCATTTGCAAATCTTTTCAGAAACAAAATGATCATTAGGCATTTCTGCCCAAAGTGAAATTCTGAACCCTTGATATTCATTGAACTCTTCTTTTTTTATAGATAGTTAAATTTGCTGGGTGAGTGAACAGTTAAAATCAATAGAGTCAAGTTCTGAGTTGATAGTCTCCATGGAGAATCAACACCACCAAATTAGTTATATAAATATCTTTATGCTGGGAATTAGCACTATAGGAATAATATATGAATAAGGAACAGAGTAATGATTACAAATAAAATTGTGAGACAGGGGGATTCAGCTTGGAGAAAAAAGCCTGAAATATACTTCTAATATCTCGTGTTCTTAAAAAAAAAAAAAAAAAAAAACTAAAATATCATCAGTACTATAAAAGGTTTCCTTATTTCTAGGGATCATTTAATTGTCCATTTATATTTAATTTCATAATGTAGGTCTATATCTATGCTTATTCTTTCCTTTTGTGTGACTTCTATTCATTTATTTTGCCATGAATGAGCATGTTTTAATATTACTCCACACATTTAGCATATATACATGCATATGTAAATACTAGCATACACATTATGAAAGTTACACTAGGAAAAAATAAGCTTTAGCAATATAGACACTAGTTTAATAAATTTAAATTATATTATAGATTTTAAAAATCTATCATTAAAAACAGCCAAATTTCATGTTATTTCTAGACAATGATTGCAACCTATACAATTACTGGGTTTTGGAAGACTTCTTTCAATATTTATCCAAAAATACAATGCTTATACCTTTTAGAATAGTATCCTTCAATTATATATTTACACACAGTGAAGATAATGTGTCTTTATTTATTCTGCTAATGTATGTTATTTGTTTGCAACTGAGTAATGTGAGTAAAATTAAATTAGACAAAATTTGAAACTTTATTTGACTGAATAAATTAGTCATGTTATAAAGTTCAAGAGATGATAATAATATAAAATTCTCTTTTGTGCAAGAAGAAAAGCAGGGCCATACACAGATATTTCTGGAAGTAAAAGTTAAATCTTGTTATCTATCAGTATGAGCTGTGACTTACCTCTTTCTGTCAGTACGCCCCTGACAGTATAATATCTAAGTATTCATTGTCTTGTCCCTCACATGCTGGAAATTCCCAAAGGCCAGGAGTTGTGACTAACACTTATAATAAGCACTGGCTTCACCATTATGTACCCTAAAGTAATTCATATATTTTAATGTGTTCCACCATTTCTTTTCTCATGATTTCTAGTTGATTGAAACGAGATTTACAGTTTTGAAGGCCAAATATTTTTAAAGATTATTAGTTTCTTTGCATCTTTCAGGACAAAAAAATCATACTTCTCTTTATTTTTCTTCATAATTACCTCATTGCAAACAAACAACCCTTACCATGTCAGTGCTACACACTGCTGCCTCTTTTTTAAAAGTTCTATTTTTCTATTTTGTTTGCAGTAAGTTTATATGTGGAATTCCTCAATATAAAATGTAGACCCTGTTTATTTATGTATTTAATAGGCAGGATGAAATTGCATCTCACTCCTCCCTAAAGGCTTGTGGGAATGAACAGTGTCATTCTTGGTACTGATGCTGTCTGCACAACCGAGAACCACGCTTCAGGTAGGTTTCACCAAGGAGGTGATGCGTCACCTTAGTCTGATGCAATTATTGAGTGGGAAAGTTGATTCTAAGAATTATCTCTTACATCCCTGTCTTCCCTCATTAGATCACAAACACCCCAAGGACAAGAATAACAAGAGATATGCTTTTTTGGTCATTCTTTAGCCCACGATTCCTTTGGTGATTGGGATACAAAAGGCGTATAGGACAAATGTGTTAAATGAAACTGTCCAAGTAAGAATAGACAAGCAGACACAATAGGAAGGAATTTGTCTGACATAGAAGGACTGTGGTTAAACATGTACTTCCAGTCAGTGAGAGAAAGGATTCAATGAAATGCAAAAATAAAGTTTAGTACCAGAAAGCTAGAGAACAGTTAAATAAAAAGAGACGACTAGATTTTGTGATTCAAAGTTAGCTGTCTGTACATATGAGTCAATCATGTGTTACTCATTATACAAAATGAAAATCTGCATGCTTCATCCATATTTCTCTCTGGTAATTTATGTTAATTTTATTAAAATTCTGAAACTCATTGTTTCTGACATAAATCTTTGGATGGTTTTGTCTATTTAAACATCTGTTCATGTTCAAAATGTATACCTTTCCTGTTTGTCGGGATTGATTTTATATGATTTTAATATGGTCAAATTTGTGTTTTTAATATGGGAAAACATCAAATTTTATTTTATATTTAACTTACTAAAACTCATCTTATATAGGTTTGAGAATTTTAAAGTATTATTTTGTTAAACTAAGAATTCATTCAGATTTGAATTTATTTATTCTGTATCTCCATTTACCTATATATCTTGGAATAAAGTTTCAAAGGGTAAAACTGATAATAGATATTAATATTTTCCTCAAAAATATTTTAGAAATAAATGAAATTAAGCTGAGGTTAAAAAGATCTTTCATAATACAAACTCAACTTATCTCTCCCCCACACACAATCTATAAGACAACATAATGGAAACAGTTGATGATTTACATAATTTTTATTCAAGCAACTTATTTTCAAAACATTTGGGAAAAAGTGGTGACTAGTTTTACAAAGGAAGAAGTACATGTGTCAAAGTTGGGTTGAGTAGCACCCAAGCTCAAGTCACAGTGCCACTACTGACATGTAAATACATTATAATGGCAACACTGTGACATTCGCAGCCCCAGAGAGACACATGAAAAATTCGAAGATGGATCTGGATGTTTCATAAACACATATTTTCAGGCATAAATATTTTTCAAATTTATGAAGTTATTTAACACAGTTCGATTTCCTTCTGACCTGTTCTGATCCACGGCGTTGACAAGTCATGTAACTGGATAGTGAATTTGCTTTCCTTCTTCACCATGAGTCAGGATGGATGCACAGAAGAAAGAGGAAGAGGAAAAGGCAGAGTTCACTACCCTGGGTTCAAGCTCAGCTGCCCTAGATGACAGGGGAAGGTCGCTCAGTGTTGGCATGTGGCTGAAAGGTTCTCCTGGCATTCTCCTTAGGGTTATGCCTGCTGGGGACTAACGTTTATTGCAGAATCATCATTTCTATCTTTGTACCTCCCTTTCCCAATCTCTTCCAACTGCAAATGTTTTAAGCAAAGTGTCAGACTGAACTAAGAGTTTGGGGAGAAGACAAGAACAGCTAGCAAGCAATGTAACATGAAAATTTCATCTTACAGTTTTCAGTATTTCCCCCTTAATATAGCACTAAAATATAAACATTTGTATTTTAGTGCTATATTGAAATAATTTTCAGATTTTCAGGTAGTGTCTTCCTTGAAACATGACACTTTCCCCCTGAGAGGCAACATAGGATACTGGCTAAGAAAGTCAACTCTGGAATCTCAACCCCTTGAGGAACCAGAATACTGACATTCAGACAGGTTCATTGAACACCCCATGGCTTGGTTGCATATGAATAGAATAGAAGTAAGCTAGGAAAGTATCTATCGGAAAGTATCAATAATCCAACATATAACAATTCTTATTAGAATATGCAAAAGCATGAAAAGAAAAAGATGGAAGATTTGGTCATTCAAAATAAAGTCAGTATAAAGGAAAGAAGAAAAATGGTTATGTAGAGGTCAATTAAGTCAGGATTAAGGTCACCAGAATTCTGTCACAAAACTATGAATAGAATATATGTTCCTCAACTTATTTATCTGTATGTGTATTTGTTTACTTATTCATACCACAAATAATTTATCTACTTGTTCTTGCTAAATCTAAACTTTCTAAGTACTCAGCCAAATAGTTTACCATTGCATAAAATAATGCCTTGTCACCATGAATTTTGAATTTATTGGAAGAGTGAGGACTGTCCTTTCCAGGAGAGTAGGCAGGAGGTGCATGTGGGATTCCTAAAATATTTAAATAAAAGTGCTAATTCAGTTCTGCAGTCTGACTAGCTATACTGCAAATGTTAGTTGGTGTGCATTAGTGAGTACTATATTGAACAATGTATCTACAGAACACATTGTATAATTTTTAAATTGATAATACCAACATAGGAGTAAAATGACAATGAGGAAATTGTAGATGTGTATATTGACTGAGAAGGAAACAAGGAAGAGTGTTATGATAGATTCTATAAACTTAAAAATGGGGCAGGCTGAGTTATAGATATGAGATCCAATAACGGTTTTGTAAACAGAGAGTATGCGAAATCTGAATGACGAGACCAAGTCAACAAGCTTAGAGGCCTAAGGAAAGTTTGTTTAGAGAAGCTGCAACTGCGTGCACAAATTTTAGGAATTAATTCAGAAAAATTGACAATGAAAAATCCTGAAACATGAGGATGGTGAGGGAAAGATTGTTGAGAATTCCAGTTAGATAAGTAAGAATTTGGTAGATCAGTTGCAGCCAGATTAAGGAATTTGTGTTTTATTCTGATATGAAACTACTGAAAGTGGTTAAGTGATAAAGTGTGAACATAAACAAATAACTGAGCAAATAAACTTTCAAAATGATTTTAAGCCTCAGCAAAATTCCATTAAGAAATTAAAAATAATGTGTCACCATTAAATATTACATAATGTGTAAGCATTACAAAAATGAATATAAAGCTAAGAAAAATTATTGGAGCAGTATTTTTGGCTGAGTTGAAACTAAAATAACTGAAAATGAGAATAAATGACTGTTTTATGATTCATTTATAATGCATAAACCTATTCTGTCTAAAATGTTTATGAAGATTTGCTGAGTATATATATATATTTCATATATATGTATGGAATATAGACATTCTTTTTATGGTCATCACAAGATACTTCAGAACATGAGCATTTTTGGAAACAGAGGTGGTAAAGAGTTGTCAAAAATCAGTACTGCAAGCACATTGATCTTAGAATTATACCTTCCTGAAATGTGAGAACACAAACTCTTGGTGAAACTGAATTCCAAAGAATTCAGTTATGGCAGTAAAAGAAAAGCCATGCAGCTCTGAACATAGGTGAATTTTTAAAAAGAAGTTCTGTGTTCTCCTAATTATTAATCTAAATCATAGGAGATATGCATTAGAAATATATCTTCATAAAAATTTCTCAGAAAACATCTTTTCTAAAATGTAAAAATGAAAAATGTTGTTTTTTAAAATTAATAATAAAAACACTATCTTTGAAGAAAGCATACATTTTGAATTGGTCATTCCCAATATTTCTTTGAATATCCTGATGTACAGAATAAGGTTACATAACTGATCTATTATTACTATGTTTTCATTGTGTATTTTCTAATGCTAATGTTAATTTATAATGTGATAAATTCTCCCTATTTTCATCCATAATCTTGGCGCATAAGATACCTCAATTCTATTTTAGAATAAAATAGCACTCTACTTTGTCTTGTGAGCATAAAAGTCATGACAGATGAGTGAGGCATTTGAAACTGTACTTTAGTAATCTTACATAGTTTATTCACATAATCTTAGAAATATTAATTTTAAGTAAAAAATTGTAATTAATTAGTTGCAATAAAAAGCCCATATTAATACAAAGCTCTTCTCTTTTTGAGGGGCCTTTCTGAGACAGGGTCTCATAGTGCAGTTCAGGCTGGTCTCAAGCTCACGTTGTAGTCCAGGCTGGTCTCCAAATTGCAACAATCCTCTTGCCTTAGTATTTCAAGTGCTGGAATTACAGGCATGTGCTGTCATGCCCAGCTTCCTCTTTCTTTACAATTTGATGCTTCTCTGTTGTAAGAATTTATTAATTCAATGATTTCAATGGATAAATTAAAATTATGCTTATTAATAGCATGTATAAAATATTTTATGTACATTATGGAATGGCTAAAACAATTTACATTATATAAGTTGTCCCCTTGAAATAACTTCAAATAAACACAAGTGGTATTATTGAAATTTCTTAACTTGTATCTTCAGCATTAGGTATTTTCAGTAGGTTTTCTACTTTACCCATCAGTATCTACACAGGAATCTATGAAAAACAGTTCAAAAGAGATTTGGAATAAGAGTATATCACTTTTCATAGAAAATTTCATGCACAGATTCCTACTATTCACATCCATTTAAATTGCATAAAAGTGATGTCTTTTCTTTGCAGATTTAAGTCATTCATGACTAAATATGAAATAATACATTTCCGCCTCATGTCTGCACTTCAGAGTATATAAATAGACTAGCAAAATGAAAGTTTCAAAAATGTCTTTTCAGAAACTCACTACGAAATAAACAAAAAGTCATTGAGAGCTCTGTCTTTACCTTTCATCCAACCTTTAATGAGGATTTGCTTCCTAACTACACAAAAGCTCCTTTGTAGCTCAGGTGCTGCATCTTCCTTAATCCAGTCTCATATGCTAAACCTCATATGCTAAAAAGCATTATTACTGTAAAACAAATCAGGAAAAGAATAAGATAAAATGTACAAGATGAACTCATCTTTTAGTTTTCATGTGAATTGAGCAAATCACTAAATCTACAGTAGCCAAAATGTGCACACATTTTTTAACAGAGCAGCTGATAATGGTGCATGCAAACTGTGCTTCAAAACTTAATTGTGAATATTAAGAATAATCCTGACCTCGGTCACAGCTGCATTGATTTATGTTTTCTCCTAGATAGACGATCTTTTGGATTCATTTTTTTTTCTAGCTAAGTAAAAGAAAAGAAGTTTCAGAGTTAATGATGAGAACGCTGCCAGTGGTTTTTGAACATACAAAAGCAAGACATTTGTTTAAGCTCCACGCGTTTGTTCTTTTTTTGATTGAACTGTGGCAAATTACAAACAATGTACAAAACATAAAATTGCCCTGACTCATCTTCCCTTTGAATGGTAATTTTAAAAATCCATCTAAATTAAGTTAATCAAAAGTTCTGTAACTAAATTGTGCATATATTTAAATAGTAGAGGTAGAACTAAATGTAATTTGGTGTGCAGAAAAATTTTTTCATGAAATATATTGTCTTATGGTGATAATAAAATCAACCCCAAAAAATTATTTCTGGAACTTTTTGACTATACTTTTTCAACTTTGTTAGTATGTGTTTTAATCTTGTGGGCAAGCAAGCACTTTATAGATTTTTCAATTAATTGTAGATATTTTGCAGGTACCTCATTTTAATTTCACTCTCAAAGGACAGAAAAATGAGATATGCTTTTTCAAACTGTGAAACTTATCAATACTTTAATATTGTCAACTTCATGTGTAAAATGAAAACATTTAATGCAAGCTGATAGGGTCCAAAAACAGTAAGTGTCCTGCATCTGTGACATAACAGTTACATACATCTTACACACTATTTTTAGAAGGCATTAAAGTCTCATGTTTAAGAGAAAATAAAACATGTCAATCCTGTCCTATATCTTTGCTCTTCAACATCCTATGTTTTCTATTTCTGTTTCTGTCTTAGCGTGTTTCTGTCTCTCTCTCTCTCTCTTTCTCTCTCTCTCTCTCTCTTTGTGTGTGTCTCTGTCTCTGTCTCTATCTCTTCTTTTTTTCTTTGTTAGTACTGGGCACTGGAACAACAGCCATCCCACAATGCTACATCTCTAACATTTTTATTGTTTACTTTGAAAAGAAGAAGTGCTAAATCACTAACTGCGCAGGTTGATGTTTCTTACCTCAGCCTCCCAAAATGATGGAATTACGTGTATTGGCCCACAGGCCAACACCCATGTTTCTTTTCACAAATAAGAAATGTTATTATACATATACATATCATTGTAAAGAATACAGCATTAAATTATAGTTTACTTAAGATAGTAAAATAGTTAAAATGGTGCAGCATATTTACGTATCCACCTTGTCAGAGTTTCACATTGTGTGTGTGTATGTGAGTGTCTATGCGTGATGTGTCAGGAGAAACTATGTCTATTTGTTTATCCAACTTTCTAAATATATACTATGCTAATTATAGTACTTATGCTGTACATCTCTTGTCCTGTACATATTTTCTACTTTGCTTGATTTAATTTCTGTTTCTCATTCCACTCACTGTGCAACCCATGATAGACAATGTTTCATTCCTTATTTGTGCTTTTGTTTTTAAGGTGTTTTTGAAGTGTTTTTGTTTTAAAATTATACAAATGAAATTTTATAATATTTTTCCTTTTATAACAGGCTTGTTTCACTTATCCTTCCAAGTTCATTCATATTGTAACAAATAGCAAATTTCCTCGTTTTCAAGGCACACTATTATCCAGTTGTACATATAGTATGCTTTTTTTGTTACCTTATCCAACTATTTTGGTTACTATAAATAATACTGCAAAGAAAATATAGATGTATTCATGACATAGTGATTTTATTTTCTTTAGATTTAAACCTAAAAGAGAGATAGCTCATATGAAGACATATTTCAAATTCATTTAGGAAGATTTATTTTGGTTCTATAATGGTTACACCAGTCAACATACCTACATACAGAGTACACAGACTCTACTTTGTCAAATCCAAGTCATTACTTATTTTATTGATAATAGCCAGCCTAATGGATGTGAGATTTATGTCATAAGAGTTTTGATTTTTATTTATCTGATGATTGCTGATTTTTGCATCTTTTTCATAGCTGTTAATTATTTTAATGCCTTTTGTGGAGAAAAATACATTCAGGATTCTCACATTTTCTAACATTTATGACCACTTGTTACAGTTTGTACCTAGATGTTCCCCAAGACCTCTTGCACTCATAGATGGAACTTGTGGGAAGCAGTTGGATCTAGGGTGTGTGATACTGGGATTAAGGAATTGTACTAAATTGGGTTGGCATCGTTTGGGGTATGGTGGGAAGCCCCATCCTGTGGTACCAACCAATAGACTTATAGCCTGGGCAAAATACAAAGCTGGGAGGGGAAAGGAAGGGAGGCTTCCTGCTTTCTGGTGTTTCCTACTGTGCCGCCTCTTGCCTCTTGCCTGTCACATCCCAAATTGTTTCTCTTCTGTTAAACCCCCCTGACATGTTTCCTACCTTGAAGCCAGTGGACTATGGACTGAAACTCCACAGACTCCAAGTTGAACTAAACTAGTCCTTCTTTAACTTGTAAGTGTTAGATATTTTGTCACAATAATGAGAGAAGTAACTGGAAGACTTCTTTAATACTTTCTCTTTTCATACTCAAATTCTGAACCATTAAATGACAGTATATGAAATTAAATGATCACTCTCCCAAAATTTCATCTTGATCCTCTAAATTTATTGTACTCTTGCACTCTTATAATTTCTGAGACCCAATACTTCTACTTTAGCTATCATATCACCTCATTCTACAGAAGTCTTTATATTTATATTTAAAGAATATTCAAACTCCACTAACTATGGTAGAAATTATAGGTTGTACAGAGATACTTATGGTAGCAACTATAGAATGCAGAACTTAGAATACTCAACCATGAGCAGTGTACTAATAAATGACACATATGCTATTGAACATTAAATGTAATAATGCAGTAAACACAAATCAAAAACAACTGAAATAAGGCTGTATGTAAGTGTATAGTTCTTCTATATTTGCTGGAATGTTGACATATAAAAAATGTAACATTAGCAAAGTCAATAAACAGGAATGTAGTATGATAATTCTGAGAACAATGAATAAATAGTAAAAAATAATACTGTTTGATACACAGAATTTGAAGGAAAATATGAGGAAGCAAAGTGAATATAACATTCCTATATTTCATAGTAAGAAATAAAGAATGTTAAGTTATTAACATATAAGGAAAAAGTGGAAATAAAATTAGAAGTTGGCTCTTAGTTCTTGAAAAATACTGGGAGACATTTGCATTAAAGTATAACAGTCCAGTGAAAAACCAATAGCTTTAGCAAAGCAAGAAAAAAAAAAAACATTAAGAAGAGAAAATTAAGATATTTCTCCCAGATTAGAGATTAAGTACATATTTTATTCTATTTTCCATTGAAAAATCTGCATTATGATTAAATGTAGAAATTCAGAAAGGAATAAACTCAGACAATAACAGGATAATAGAACACTGACACTGAAGAAGCAAAAAATAAAATATTTTTCAAAAAGTTCAGAAAGGATAAGTCATACAAAGTTCATGTATTAAAAATCTGGAAATGATGTCCCTCAGACTACAGAGAGATGGCAAAGGAACATGGATAAATACAAAACAAAAACCATTTGAGAAAATTTAGCAGATATTAGGAGTGTGAGGTCAATCAGTATATTAAAAAATACTGACTTAAGGGTTTTTAAATAGCACAGTCATCCCAGTCAAATTCCAAAGCACGCTAAGGTTCCTGCAAATCAGTACCTCCCCTAACAAGAGCCTTTCTTAAACAGTGAGTGTTATCACACCTGGAACTTCAGAATATGACCTTATTTATAGATAGGTACAGCTAGTTAAGGATTTCAAAATAAAATGATTTTAAAAACGAAGAAATCCCTTCATACAAATGACTGATGTATTCATATAAGAAATGAAAAATTTTGACAAAGAGATACAGAGAAAATGGTCCCACCATAATAGACATGAAACAGAGATTTTAGGTAACACGCTACAGTAAGCCAAGAAACATCTACAGTGGTCAAGAATTGAAAGAGGCAAGAAAAGATCCTTCCTTAGAGCTTTCACAGGGACCGTACCTTGATGATACTTCAATTTTTAGTTCCAGTCTCCAGAATTGTGAAAGGATATAATTCACTTATTTTAATGTATTTATTGTGTGACAATTCATGATGGTAGCTCTGTGAAATGGCTACACTCATGAACAATTGTCATCTGCCCTTTTGCAAAAGGAAAGAAAAAATATTTTCATATTCTCTATCTTCCTCATCCCTCAATATTTTGTGGTTGAGATGTGGGTAAGAATTAATTATAAGTGGACAAACTGAGCTTATGGGCATATTGAATGCATTTTACTTCCTCATCTAAAAAATTAGACAAAAAATTTTAGCTGTTTGAACAATTTATACTACTACTAGGATAAACTATTAATTCACTTTAGCATTCCTCAGGGGACAATTTTATAGCACTTTTTCTATTTTCTAGTATTTAATATCCATCACCACTGCACTCTCAGCTCTTGATTTTTCAGTAAGCTATGTTGAACCAATTCAAGGTGTCCTAAAGGAACTCTTGTCTTCTCTTTCCACAAATCTAGGAGGCTAATAATCTCTGTTCCCATTCTTTTCTCTGAGGTCAGTGGAGAAATCTCTTTTATTCCATGTACCACATTTGTATCTGTAGCTTTTTGCTCTTGAATTAACCCAGGTTCTTCAGTATCATCACGTTCTCTGCTCCTGTTGCATTATTCACAACCTGTAGGTTTGTTCTGAGCCCCTAAGCATCACTGTAAAAATAACACCAAAGCTATTCCATGTCTCCACATCTTCCTCTGAATACAATCAGTAGAACTTCTGTTTCTCCTCATTGGTGTTCTCAAAACCATTGTTTCTTACTGATCTTTTTCTCATTTTGTGATCACCCAGTTTTTCCATTTCTACTTCTGTGCATGAATAGTTGTCTGTTAATATGACTGGCGATATTTAGCAAAATTGATATGGCTTTCTTAGTAGAAAATATTCCTCTTTCAAATATATATCAAGGCATATCGGTTCTTTTGTTCAACTGCTAATAGCTATGTTCTCAGGATTTTTTGAGTTATTTCTTCTTTACTGAAAATGGAAAACTATTTGGTTGCAGCTTCTTGTTTCAATTTTATTACTAACTAATCATAATTAAATATATACACGTAGTCCACAACGTTCCTGTGTTTATTCTAGCACTCTTTTTGTTGCCTCTAATTGAAAATCTTACTATATCAGATGATCTTTCAAAGCAATTTTTTGTGGCAATGTTTTCAGTCTGGATTCTCAGTTGATTTCTCTAATCTTAGATTATTTCTAGTACATAGGAGTAGTTCCAAAAATAATTTGAGTGGAAATATATTCTTATAATTAACATGGAATGTACACTAGAATATTTCTTAAGAATATTACTGAATAGATAATAACAGTAATATAAAATTTTAATAGCACTTTAGTTTTTAATTTGTAATTACAGTAGGTATACAAAACTGGTCTCTAAAGATAAAATTTATTGGATGCTGCTATTGCTGATGTGCCCTGAATCATCATATTTTCCCTCATTTCTGATGAGGATATTAAGCATTAGAAATCTCTATTTATCCCATCATTATCTATTTATCCCATCATTATCACTGGTTTATATTCTTGGATGTGTATATATTAGGATGGGCTTTGGACTGTTTCTCAGATTTGTCTCTTACAATATTCTTTTATTTTATTTTTTCCTGGTATGTGTTTGAAATATACAACAAGCACATCCACCCTGAGGAATTGATAAATATACATATTGCATCCTGATTCATTTTACTTCCTCATCCCTTCTGCTCCTTTCTAAATCCCCCCATCCCCAGAAGCCCTTTCCCATTTCTAAAAGATCTCTTAGTTGCCTATCATTTTTCTTTTCTTTTTTAAAAAAATTTTTTTTTGGATTTTTCTTACAAGAGTATAACTTTCAGTTTTTTAGTATTTCTGTTAACAAATGGTTCTCAAGATACATCCATTCATCTACAAATGACTCATATTTATCTTTCTTTTTGGTCAAGTAATTATGCATTGTGCCTATAGTGCATTTTGTATTTTCTGGATCCATTGTTTCACTGATGGTCATGTTAACTCGTTTCCAGGATTTTGAGATTATGAGTTGTATGTATATATCACTGTAATGCAGTATCTTTAACTCTTTCAATAGTGTATCCAGAAGAGATATTGCTATTTTGAATGGAATTTTTATTTTTAGATTTTTGAGGAAACTACATACTGATTTATGTAGTAGCTGTACTAGTTTAAATTCCTACAACAACATAGAAGTGTTCATGACCTCACAACGTCACCATTTGTTGTTTTGTATGTTCTGGATGGTGTCCCTGCTTCTAAACTAGGATGGAATTTCAGTGCTGTTTTCATCTGCCTTCCTCTAATCACCAAAGATGCTGTTTGTCTTTTAATATGTTAGCCATTTCTAATTATTCTTTCTCATAGTGTCTGATAATTTCAGTTGCCCATGTTTTAAATGAATCTTTTATTCAGGAGGTCTAAATTTTTTTAGTTCTTTATATATTCTAGATATTAATCCAATCTCAGAGAAGGATCTGGCATTAAAAAAAAAACTTTTGCCATTCTGTAAATTGTCTTCTTCCTCTCTTTATTTGTTTTGCTAGGTGGAAACTTTTAAATTTGATATAATCCCATTTGTTGATTCTTTGTGCTATTTCTTGTGCAATTGAGCTATGCTTTAGAAAGTCTTTGCCTATGCCCATGTCTCCAATAGTTTTAGGTATTTTTCAGTAAATTAATTGTTTCTGTTTTCTTTAGGTTGTTGATGCAATTTAGTACATGGTGAACAATTGGGGTTTTAGATTCATTGTTCTGAATGTGGATAACCAGTTTTCTTAGCACCATTTTCTAAAAAGGCTGTCTTTCTTCTGGTATATATTGTTGGTTCCTTCATGGAAGATTAAATGGCCTGAGATGTCAAGGGTTTTTTCCATACCATGAATTCTGTTCCACTGATTAACAATCTGCCTTATACAAAGTAGTATGCTGGTTTTAACACTGTGGTTCTGTAATATATCTGGAAATCCATGATTGTGATACATGCTGCTTTGATCTTGCTGCTGAGAATTGTTTTGGTTCTTGGTCACTTCAGGTACCATGTAGATTTTACTATTGCTTCTTCTAGTTCTCTGAAGAACGCTGTTGGTATTCTGGTTGGGATTGCATTAAATCTATACATCATTTTGGAAATATGAATCTTTGGGCAAGATGGCTTTGCCTATCCAGAGATAAGGAATATATTTTCAATTTATGACTTCTTCTTTATCCTCTTTTCAGAGCTGTTACAGAGGTGTTTTGGTTACAGAAATCTTTCACCTCCTTGGTCATTGGTTTTTTTCCCCTGATTTCTTTCTCAGTGAAATCACTGTTGTTATATAGGAATTCTATTAATTTTTATGTGCTGATTTTGTACCTCACTACATTTATGAATTTGCTTAATAATTTTAAGGATCTTTCTTTGAGTCTGCCATATAAAGGATAATCATCTGTGAATAATGAGAATTTTACATACTCCTTTCTACTAGGCATCTCTTTTTATATCTTTCCTTTGCTGATTATTCTGGCTAAAGTTTTGAATATTACATTGAACAAGAGTGGTACCTTGCTTTCTCCTTGCAGGAAAAATATCTGATGTCCACCAATTAAAGGAGGAGAAGTCATTTTTGTTTTTGTTGTTGTTGTTTTGGTGGTTTTGTACTGGGAATCATACTCATGTCCTCACACCTGGCAGGCAGGCACTTACATCATTGAGCTAAATTCCCAGCCCAGTAGAGAAGTGATTGAACTATCTTCTTAACATCCAGCCTTCATGAAAACATTTAGGACCTTTGTTTATTCAATCTTCTGGAGATTTTATTCCAAAAACAAGTTAGAGGAGAAAACAAATTAGAGAAATGCTGGCCACACAAAGACATAGCACATTTTGACATGCATTAAAAAACAAATAAAACTCAAATACTGTATCACCATTGACAATAGAAAAGCAAATCAACAATAATTACAGTGTTAAAGACAAATGAATATTTACATAAGAATCAATAAAGCCTATGATTCTATGATCAGTACCAATAATGCAAAAGAGATTTGCAACAATAATACGATGCAAAATAATACAATGCAATATTAATACTATGGAGCTGTCTTGTTTACTTTTTCTTGTTGTTGAGACAAGATACCTGACATTCAAAATTATGGAAGGGAATGTTTATTTATCTTACAGTTTTGGAGGTTTCACTCCATACTCAGCTGGCTCCAAGGCAGGGTGGTATGGTTGAGGGGCAACCATTCATGGCAGCCGCAAGCCATAACAGCAAAAAGGCAAAAAAGAGGAAGAAACACGCCCTCTTTTTTTCCTTATATAGTATACTGGTTCTGCCCCTGGGCAGGTGCAGCACTGACACCACCAATCCCAGCACTAGACAAGGAACCACTCACATTCAGCCCCTTCCATGACGGCACGAGGCTTGTTGGCCACCTAGACACGAGCAATAACAGGAACAATATTGTGTTGCTTAATAGTATGCAACAATGATAGAAACACAAACCAAATTAACATACAGTAGTTACATCAGTCATTCAAAAAGACACTAAACCCACTTTTTCCATCAGTTAAAAATTCACATGTGAAGCTGGATATGATACTGAACAATAAACTAAAAGGACTAATGAAGCATTGGCCTTGCCCAATCTGTTTAATTATTGCCATATTTATTCTGGCCATTCCTAGCCTTCTTTAGAACCCTGTGAAATTTATTTCTTTTGTGTTTGTTAGATTTGTTTATACACATAGGGCTAGTGTTTTTACTAGTTTTGTTTCCATAAAGACAAAGCAGTCGGAAAAGTATCTATTGTGTGTACTTGAAAAACAAGGTAGATTTAGTAATTGAAAGTCTCTAGAAGTTGGTTTATTGTTTCATTGTTCAAAATCTTGATCTACTTAACAAAACATAAGAAAAAGCATTTCTGGAATAATATATAGTTTTTTTATATGCCATATCTTTGCTTACTCCATAAAATACTTTAGATTGTTAAACTTAATCTATGGTCAACAAACACTGAGCATGAAGAAATCATATAACACCATCTCCCATGTGAGCATAAAAATGCCCTACATAAATTGTTTAGTGCTTTTCATCTAAATAATACACATTAAACTCCCCATGTTGAACTAGAAACATTAATTATCAATTTGTTTTTTGTGGTTTTAAAGGGAAAATGTTCACTTCTTAGATATTTGTGAAACTATGAACATAGCAGCTTAAATAAAGAGTAATAAGGCTCTTTGAGGTAAATTGATTGTGGGTTCAGATATCTATTGCATTGTAAATGAGGAATCCTGATTTTTGGCTGCTGCTAAACTGTCCATTTGTGCTGTTCACTGTGATTTCCCATATGAATAATGCTGGAAGACATTAAAAAATGAAAAGAACATTAATAATGGCAGGGGAGTGTCTGTATTCTATCTGTCATCAAAAGTCTTAATTATATCAGAGCCATGCTCCATTATTACCAAAAGGACATTTGCTTTATCTGTTTAGATTTTATAATAAGTCACTTTGCATTAATTAATGGTTATTTAGAAAATTATATAGTTTGTTACGAATAGATAAATTCAACTGTGTCTTTACTTTGAAAAAATTTTCATCAAACACAAAACAAGTTCAATTCATTCTGCTAAATATTCAGTCTGAGTTTTCAATCATAGTAACTAGATGTTTGTATGTTTCAG
>PVJX010013581.1:0-47090 GCA_004027295.1 Dolichotis patagonum | reverse complement strand
GATGTCTGCAAAAAACTGGAGTTTCTAAAAACTCAATTTTAAGAAAGCAAAGGCAGAAGGTACTTGCACTGTGTTTTACATGCAACGAGTGATCTTCCTTGAATGTGAAGAGTGAGAAAAAAGCCCTATTTTCTTTTCTTTTTCTTTTTAAAATTTTATTTAAAAAGAAAAAAAAAGCAAAACAAAGAAAGGGTGAAAATAATACAGAATTTTAAAAAAAACTGTAAGAAATCACTAGTTGATAAATTACATATTGCCCTTTTAGAAATAGTTGTTCATGTTACAAAATTAAAGCATACAAAGTAGACGTTCAAACAGTGAAGCCGCAAACAGTTCTGTCCAACTATCCAACAAAAATTTAGTAATACAATTATCAATCCTACGCACTTAAACATACATGCAGTTATATCCTTTAGAGCACTTTCTTTTCCTCCTTTTGAAAAGCCCTATTTTCAAAAGAAGTCTTCCATGAAGAAAGCTCACAGTATTGGAAAGCAACTAGATACACTGCAGCCTGACCCCCCACTCAGCCTCTTCCGCCACTTCTTCAATCTTTCCTCTGTGGTGAAGTTTGTAAAAACTAGAATATGTGGATTTAGTGGGGGAAAAGACAAAAACAAACAAACAAACAAACAAATGTTGTCCGGACCTTTATGAACA
Source organism: Dolichotis patagonum (assembly GCA_004027295.1). NCBI lineage: Eukaryota > Metazoa > Chordata > Mammalia > Rodentia > Caviidae > Dolichotis > Dolichotis patagonum. The sequence goes on along the minus strand of PVJX010013581.1, from coordinate 46,430 downwards.
CTGGGAAGTATTTCTCCAGATTAGAATCCTGGAAGTAGAATTAATTATTAGGTCAAGGATGAAGCGTATCTAAAACTTTTAGTGTTTAAGAGATGAGGCCGGGGATTTAGCTCAGTGGCATATATGCCTGCTTCGCAAGTGTGAGGTCGTGAGTTCAATCCCCGGTGCCAAAAACAAACAAAAAAAAAAGAGGTAATTAGCTCATTCAAAGAGATGAACGCACTGCTCTGCACATCTGCACATTAGCTGTTAGCGTAGCTGCTGTGGGCCTGCTTGTTTCCAAGCAGAGCTGATTGCTATTCCCTCTCCCCCACCGTAAAGGGAGGCAGCAAAAGTCCTTTATTGGAACCAAGAAGATGTTAGGGCCACGTTTTTACGCCTTCCAGCCTCTAGATTGGTAAAATAAACTAAAATAAATCTTGATGCTTTATTCTTTATTAAATTTTTTTTTCAAAATAATACTGCCAATCTACTGTCCAGGAAGTCTGTTCCAATGTACTGTCTCATCAGTTTTGGTAGGAGTCACAGCGCTTTCCTTTATCATTTTGCTTCTGTTCCTTTTCCCTGGAGGCTCGGATTTTTGCTTTTCATTTTCATTTTCCTTGAGTAATAGGTTTGGATATTGAATGGTGTGCGCAAGTGGGTGGGAGGAAAATTTTTTTCTCTTCTGTAAAAATTGACAGTATATAATATTAACATTTCCTGTGGGGAGTGCTAGAATCTTAAACAGTCTTCTATTTCTTGGTTTGCATTATTTTTAATGTTTCTTATCTTTCTTAAAAATTATATTATTATCCACGTTACAAAATTCTTTCCTGTAGTAAGAGTTGTTATTTCCCATAATTAAATATACTTTCTTAGATATCATGGCTTTCCTCATGATAAGCTGTCCTGCCTTCTCCAGGCTGTGCTCTTACCTTGATTTTTCTTCTTTTACGCAGCCCAAGCTCGCTATGGAGTCAGTTTCTCCTTCATTCTTCACTTTTACCTTTTCAAATAAAAATAAAAATAAAAATGAATGAATAAATAAATGCACACTTATTTCCTATCTCATGTCAGCATATTGGAGATGCCTCAAAAGCATTATGGATACCATTTGGTAGATTATTTCTCTTTCTTTTCGGATCACGTTTTTCAGGTACATTCCTTGAGTTCCAGTCAAGCCGAATGCATCGGTAGCCAATAAACAACAGGTTATGCCAAGTCACTGGAATCATTGATGACATGCATAAAACCTAGTAGGTTGTATCTGTTTCCAAAAATGAAAGTTCCATTGGGATTTTACTAAACTAGCTTTTAATTTAAAATACTGGGTCGTTCAATGTAACAGTCAGAGTCCGGTCCTCTGAACTGGGTTGTCTCCTTCCACAAGAGTCTCCCATAGCCGCTGTTTGTCAAGCCACCTATCCCCGCTGGCTGGCTGACCTGAGGACTCTGTGTCCAGGTCAGAGCTGATGAAGGACATGCGAGTATGGGCTTTGAAGCTTTGTGCTGCTTCCATTATCACATGTAGCTGACGTCTAACTTGACCAAAAGAAAGCAGTCTCTTCGAAATCTAGCCAAGTAATTTTGGCCAGATTGAAAAACCCAAGGGAAATCCTGGCTTCTGGATGCATAACCTGTGCCCAGTTCATGCCAAGTGCTCATGGCACGCAGATCCTTCTTCACCTTTGGCTTTGCTGTGCCTCACGGACCTTACAGGATCCAACACTGCAGATGTTTTGGAGCTTATTGTGTCCAACCAGCAACTGATGGATCCGCGCTGTTCTGACATCTCAAATGGTTAACTGGGTCCAGCGCAGGCATCCATTTATCAGCCCTTTCTAGTGAACAGTCATTTTTCCTCTAGTTTTAAAGTCATCTCTATTCATCTGGTTGTCAAATAATCCTTTGTGAGTTTGGGCAATTAGGTTATTTATTGCCGAGCTAACTTTCCCTTTGCACAGGAAATCGCTAGGAAGGTAGGTTGGACGCTGAGCTGTGTCATCCTCGGGATTATTAGCAGCAACATAATATTTCGTGGTTGTCAGCTTCTAGGCTTCTGTCGTGGTAGAGGCCATCCTTGGGGAGGACGTAACGACCCCAGAAAGCCGGCTGACAGGGTCTTGATCTGTGCTTTTATTACGTCAAATTTATAAGTCTCTCTGGAAAGACTTGACCATGGGACTCTTTTAAAACATTTGAAATCTTTGGATAAAAGCTCAGGGGCAGGCACATCCTACTCTCATTCATTCCCAAATCAATGGTGTCCATTTGTCATGATTGATAATGTTTCCACAGTGGCTTTTCTGAACCTAAAACCTTCTGGTGAACTCCTCCTTTTTTTTTTTTTTTTTTTTTTCTTGATCGTAGTTTTCCTTACTGTGCTGACTCTACTCAAATTTATTTCATTTTTTTTTCTGGTCATCAAAACTCCTTTATGGTCTTGGAAGATATCATGGTGTACTTTACCGTGCCCAGTTTAAGAAGAAATTTTTGAAAGCTTGCAACTTGAATTATGAATGTCTGCTGGTACCTTTTTATATTTTACCCATGTAATTCTGCTTTAGCTCTCTGGATTTTTCTCATGAAAATGATAAGTAAGCTTATTTTTCAATTTACTGAGAAATTCTTTTGTGAGAACCTAAGCCTCTGCAATTCTGTTTATATGATCTCTCTTATACCATGTTAAACCATAAATGTAATGTAAATATTTTGGGGTACTTTATATCATAATGGAAAAGGCATGGTTTATTAAAATTTTATATCCTAAAGATGGCTAAATGTGTATTAGTAGGTGGTAGTAGTTTAATTGTAGTTGGGTATCCACATGTCTGGGTCAAAATACACCATCAGTTTTGTATCTGTAGGCAAGTTCCTGAACTAAGATTTGATTTCTTCATGCCTACAGGGTAGTAATAATGCTAATCTTCTAGAATTACTTTTATGAATTAAGTGATAGAATGCTTATAGATAATTTAGCACAAAACTCCAAAAATGCTATCTGTAATAATGTGAGGTAATAGTATATAGTGATTATATTATAGGATTATAGTGCTACGTCTCTAAAAAATATTCATTCTGTATCTTCTAAATTCCTTTGGCTTGGTCTACCTCTGGGATAGAGACTTGTTGACAAAAAGATTCAGTAAATCAGAGTGAATTACCAAATTGCAATCAGTCTCATTAGGATAAGGTATCGATGAGAACTGAGGAGATATTTTAGGAGCAGGGGCTAGGAATATTTAGTAGTTAAATGAAGAAAGGAAAAGGTCTTACCCTTCTAAGTAGGAGATGTATAAGGGAGTCATAGAAGGAGAATGTTATTCAGGGTCAAGAACTCAGGGCAAAGGCTGGCCTGGTGATACATTTCTATAGTCACAGCATAATAGGATGCTGAGGCAGAAGTATTTCAAGCTCAAACCAAGCCTGGGCAACTTAGGAAGAACCTGTCTCAAAAAGGGAGGCGGGAAGGGTTGGTGCTAGGATGTAGCTCAGCACAAAGGCCCTGGGTTCAAGTCTCAGCACTGCAAAATAAAATGTAGAAGGAATACAATTTCCAAGCAAAGATATGGAAAAGTAAGCAAAGACCTTCTGTGGAAAGAGAGAAATGAACTGAACGCAGGCTGAACACACGATTCAGCCTCAGGGCTGTTCTTGTCCATACATGATTCGCTTGGAACAGGACCTAAGGGTTTACTCCCTCAAAACACTGACTCCACAAGAAGCAAGAGTTTAAGTTGTTACCAAAAGCTTTGTAGAAAAGTCCACAACTCTACCAACTTGCACTCAGCATTTCATTCCAAAATCCTCTACCAATCCATTTTCCTCCCACACTTCGGCCTTGTTCTCCTTCTTACACTCACAGCCTTTGAAAGTTTCCTATCTGTACTGGCAGTTTTTCATACTCTTTTTTTTCCTTATGTAAAACAGATTAATTTTGCAGGCCATGCTCGTTTGGTAATCCTGCTCCTCTCACTTAATACTGGGAATAATCAGAATTTAACCAACTGCTTCCTACTCAGGTAGAAGAAAACAGCAAGTAATCCTTTTCCATCACACACATTATTGTCTTTCTTTCAAAATTATATTACTCTGTGCTATGTTTTTATTATTTTATTTTATTTTTGCTTTAATTAACTGGGTTTTATATGTGATTCATTACAGATATTCATTCCAAAGGGTACTGAGGGTCCAGGTGAGAGTCGTAAGTGGGCGGAGAAAAGAAAGTGAACAATTCAAAGCTTTAGCAACATCTAGGCTAGCTAATCATGTTCTGGTCATGACCTTAGATTTTATCTGGAATATCACTTCTCCTAACTGGCCTCGCAATGGCGAGGAGAAAGTGTGAGTGTGTTAATATAAATCCGCACCTTTTACTAGATGTATTAGAAACATATGCTTTAGTGAGAGTAGATCAGTAGAATTAGATTTAAATATGGACAAGACGTACGACATATAACACATCTTTAAAGCATTTTTTTTCACTGTATAAGAACACACTCCCCAGAATATTGTAGTATCTAGTATTATTTCACCAACTGTTGTGTTTATTTTATCAGAGTCTAAATTATGATAGGTTCTTTTTATTTAACTAGAAACTACTCACAAATGATTCAAAGGCTGTATATTCAGTTTCCCTCTCTACCAAACCTAATTCATGCGTCACACTAATCCAAAGCAGGACCTCGTCCGAAGTGTTCCGCCTCAGTGAATGACATCAAGGTCTCCCACTTGTGAGAGTCACAGGCTATCCAGTGGTGGGTCTATAATGGCTTCCTGCTCATTTCTCCCGCCAGTGTCAGTTCTCCCCCTCCAAGCCACACATGCACAGCAGGGTGCATGCGAGGTACAGGAGGTCATCTGGTTAGGCAAGAATGTTTTTCATGATTTTTTATTTTTTGGTACTGGGGATCAAACTCATGACTTTGCACTTCGCCAGGCATGCACTTGTGCCACTGAACTATATCCCCAGACCCTAGGCAAGAATGTTTTTAACACAAGCTCTTTCTATCCACATTGCTAGCTTTTTTTCTTAAACACAAGAAATCTTGGTACTACCTCTGCCCATGTATATGTTATCCCTGCCCAAATATATATTCTAGTCATTTCTTGTCTACAGGAGTTATTTCTCTTTAGAACTAATATCTCTGTTCATCATTATATCCTTCATAGATATCAGAGTGCATGGTATAATGCAGGTGTGTAACAAGTAAAATATTTGAATTAAGTAAGCAGAAAAGATAATTTTCACATCAACATTTCCCATCAAATACCCTTGTAATAGTCATCTCAGAGACACAGGATGACTTTTGTTTTTTCATTCTTGCTAGTATTCTCTATCATTATTCATGCCATTCTTTTGCCTCTAGTGCTCTGAGATCTTTTTTCTCTTAACAACCAATACATGTCTCTGTATAATAAATATAATTACTTGCTCAGCTAAAAAAAATTTCTTGCTGGAGGAGCAACATACACTAGAACCTCAGTAACTCTAGTCTTGTGGTGTGTTTGCCCTTGGGTTGTTTCTTCCCACACTGAGCAGAGCTGACCTAGGTTATTGATAGAGCACTGTGGAGAAGATGCAGCACTGTTCAACTTCAGAGGAGATTATAAAATACATAACGTCTCTGGTTTTATGCTTGCTTAGCTTAGTCTTTCTCTCTGGTCAAGTCAACCACCATGGCTGTGAGAAAACTCAAACATCTTGTTGAAGAGGTCCATGTGATGAGGAATTGCAGATTCTCTTTTTTTGTACTAAGTTTATCGGCCCACTTAAAATAGATAATGATCAAAATCATCATAGGTGTTATGGTTTATGTCAGATATGCCCCCAAATCTCATGCAATCATGGATGCTGCTGAATCTAGCATTTGTGATTGGTTCATTGTCTAGTATTTGGATTGGTGGTGTGAGTGCTACACCCAGCCAGGGGTGGAGCCAGCACACAGTGTAATGGTGGAAAGAAGGCCTGTCTTTCTCTTTTTCCATCTGCTAGTGCTTTGCTGTTTGGGGCAGCCATAAATCATTGCCCCTCAGCCATGTCATTTTGCTTTGGAGCCAACTGAGTATGGACTGAAACCTCCAACCTATAAGAAATAAACCTTCCCTTCTCTAACTTTGGGCATCAGGTATTTTGTCTCAACAATGAGAGAGAAAAGTAACTAAGACAATGAGGAATTTGTACCTGTACACGATCAATTGAGAATCCTCTTTTTTTACATTCCCCACCCCCTTCAGTCCTCTTTCCTCTCCTTATTTGCAAAGCTTTGTTTCCATTTTATCCTTCCTTTCTCATTTTTTCTTTTCCCCTCCCCCATTTCCTTTTCTTTTTGAATCATTTTTTCCTACTTCACCATGTCTATTATACATTTTGATTCTTATTTACACTTTCAGTTTCTTACATGAGAGAGACAATGCAATATCTACATGTATATCTGATTTATTTTACTTAAGAGTATGGTCTCAAGGTCCATCCATTTAGCTATAAATGCCTCAAGTTTATCCTTTTTACAGCAGAGTAGTACTCTATTGGTGGTCTTAGAACAGATACAAAAACCAAAAAACACCTACATCTAAAAGACATCTCTGAAAACTGTACATTTCCTATGGAAACCTTGATACTAGTGATAAAGCTCTTTAAGAAATTTACAAGCATCAACACAGAAAACAGAATAAAATTAAACAATAGAAGATGAAAAGATGTAGAAACACAATACAACCCTAGACCTCCAGCCCATTCAAGATAAGTCCAGGGGACAAGAAAGTAAAGGAAATTAGAAGCCAACCACCTCAATTTTCTTAAATGATAGCAGCAGACAATAAACAAATGAATACGATAGAGAAAATAATCTCAGTTTAAAAAAGAGATGATGATCAAACTGAAGGACTAGTTCAGTGAATCCAGAGCAGACCCAGATAATGGAACAGAGGTGCTTAGGAAAATGATGAAAACCATAAATACCCAACATAGAAAAGAAATGGGGGCATGGGATATGGTTCAGTGGCTTGGCCCCTGCCTGGCAAAGACAAGATCTGAGCTCAATTCCCTGTACCAAAAACAAAGCAAAACAAAACCAACCAACCAACCAAACAGAACACCAGAAGTGGAATCCATGAAACTGAGTCCTCCTTGACTGTACATTACCAGATGCTTAATGAGCTCACCTGGGAATGGACCCTCAAGGCATGCTGAAGTCATCAGTTCCATAGCCCCAGCTGACCTTTGTCTGCAAGGTCCTGAGAATCTGAGATAAAGTGCCCATTTAATGACCCCTGGAGTTCTAACATTACAGTCTGTGTGAGTTAAGCACAGTGATTGATTTAAGCTGCTAGTTTGGGATGATTTGTTACACAGTGGTAGATAACTGATACACCTACTCTCACCAAAGAGGCACCCTCAATATGACCCTCCAGTACTTCACTGGTTTCATCTGTTGCCATCTCCTCATTTGCTCAGCCCACTCCTGAAATCAACCCTGTCATTAGCCAGCCATCGCTTGCCATAGGGCCATGGTTTCTGCCTGTACAAAGTGACACAAGCCCTTCTTGATACCTCCAACCCCTTCCTTACTGTTTTTCCTCTATGGCATTTATTAGCATTTGACATATACTTATATTTTAGTATTTTGCTTCTGTTATTGTTGATTTTGTTCCTCCATGGTAATATGTGCCCTATGGAGGCAGAGAATTGTTGTTTTCAACTGCTTTCTCTTTAGCTCTTGATACAGTGGCTGGCAAATTCTCAGTGTTCAGTAAATTCTTATTAAGTAAATTAAAGTTGTAGTTTTATGGGTTTCTTTTAGTTGGTTATTTTTCAGATTTGCACACTAAATAGTAAGTTCCTTGAATTCAGGCACTGTATCTTATTTGTGACTATATCTCTATTGCATGTGCAGTGACATATGAAATAACAGTCCTTTTGCTAATGTAATGAAAGAGGTCTGAATTAATTTGGGAGTTTATGCCACACAGAATATTTTCAGAAGTATAAGTTTTGAAATGTTTGAATTTAAAAAGACTTTGAGTCAGTGATCTTAAGAAATTAGCCAAACAAATACAATGAAAGAGCACAAAAGTTGAAGCGTGAAAGTTATTATAGCAATTTATTTTGTAGTTTTAAAACCAATTACATTTGAATTCCATAATACATTAGACATAAACATTAATTTCACTGTATTTCAATTGCCCTTGAGATTTTTTTCCTTCACTTGACAAGGTTGTACCTAATAGTTTGCAAATGAAATTACTTCTTTAAATTGGCAAACTAGAAGTCATTACAAATATACATTGGTAAATGTTTTCAAAACTTGGAGAAAATTTGCAATTATATGATCATTTTTAGCATACTTGTATTTTTAACTTTGAGAAAATTTGCAATTACATGATCATTTTTACCATGCTTGTATTTGTAAATTTGAATAGTATTATAGAAAAAAAGTACAGAAGTTTAATATTTTTCAAATGATCTTCTCTTCATTACAAATGCACATTTCACACAAGGGAGAAGAAGTCAGTGAAAAATTGAATCTACTAATTTTCTTGTCGCTTTCTAAAGGAAACTTTGAAAAGATGAAAACACTATTGTTTCTTAAAGAAAAGCTATATCGAATTGAACAAATCCTGGCAAGTTGAGCTCCGCTGACTTATCAAAAGTCAAATTTGCAGTGAGAGGCAGAGACAAGGTTATAACTCAGCTGTTTGAGTCCTGGTTAACCATTTAGCTCTCTGTCCTTTTCTGTTTCCTGAAGTGTTAGGGGATTCCGTGTACCAAGGGCATCTCTCCTCTGGGAGGGCTGTATATTGTTATGTGAAACAACCCATTACTAAGAAAATAATTGGGGAAGGAAGGCAAGAATACAGGCAGAGGAAAATCATGCATATGCTTGAGCTAAATTCTGAAACACCAGAAAGCAGAATTCCTAAGTTGCTCATTGGCATCAACATGGGACAGGTCATCTTGCATTGCTGAAAAGATGTGAAGGGCTGCGTCTCCTGTGTAAGAGGTCCCAGGGATGGGCTGTGTAGCATCATGTGACATTTTGCATTGTTAATATACAGGATAAAATGTGTCCATCTCTTAAGAGAATTCACAGAGAGTTAAAGCAGAAAGTTGCAGAAATCACAATACTATTGTCAAGGAACCAGAAGAATGTGCTTTTAAAGTTTATTCGTTCAGCTTTTAGAGTCAGTTCTGAGGCAGGTTCAGCTACAGGCTACTAAGTATCCTTGGCAGTGTCACTTAGAGTCTTGTCGTCACCTCTTGTCAGCTCCAAAGAAGACTTGAGACAAAGGCTTATGTGCAGGTGGTCTGTTTGGAAGTGCGCTCTTTCAGTAAGAAACTAAAGAATGAGAAGGATGAAACATGAAAATAGCACAAGTCGTTCCAAATATGTGTCAATCAGTGGTCCACAGGATAATGCTGAATCCCACAGGACCCTTGCTGGAGCTTTATGAAATGAATGTCAAAACTATTGACCGCATTCACCCAGGAACTCTCTTCTCCAATGATCAAAATGACCATATGGACATTAATTCCCCATGCATGTGGGTTGCCTGACATGAATACCGTTGATTCCTGTGACCCTGAAGGAGCTCAGAGGTGAGAAGCATGAAAGAGATGTTGCATGAAGCTGGTCAAAGCCTCTCTGGAACTGGTTACTGTAGGCATTGTGGGGTAGACTGGGAGCCAGTGGGCGGCAGAGTAGAAGAGAGAGATTGGGGAGGATTTGGAATGGCACAAAAAGAGAGCCTGACACATCTCTTAATGTCAGTGTCCTCATATGGAAAGTACAAAGCTTCTACATTCAGTCGCTGAATGGAGTAACTGCCTATTGGACAGTGGTTGGCAGGCTGTAAATACTCTATTCTGCTAACCTTGTTTACAAGAGGGTTTTTTTTCAGGTTAGTGATAATCATTATTACTTTTATTAGAAAAGTTCTCACAATTTGAGTAGTCATCTTTATTGCTTGAGACCACAAGTATTTTCAGATTTCATTTTTTTTTTTGGATTGTGAAATATTTGCACATGCATAATGAAATATCTGGAGGATAGGACTTAAGTCTAAACATGAAATGCAGTAATGACTCTCATACATTTTATACTTAATGACTGAATGTGATTTTGCATTTTTTTTTATGTTCCTGAATTTTGACAATGTAACCTGCCACAGGAGGACAGATGTGGAATTTTCTGCAAGTAACATCCTATGAGTTAACACATAGTCTTCACAGCATAAGCTCTTACTTACACGCTGATATATATTCTGAAATAGAAGACAGTCGCAGAAGTTGAACGTTGCAATACTGTATTATAACTATATTTTTGTGAATTTTAAAGCGTATTTTCTAGTTTGAGTCATTTCAGATTCTATTTCCAGTTTTAGAACAAAGAGTTCAAATTTGTTGAGTCAATTTGCACATTTTTTTTCAAACGGGAAAAACATTTCATTAAATTTTTCCTTATTCCCATGATGAAGGCCACTGTTTTTGCCGTCATTATAGAATGATAATTGATAAGGTCTTTAAATAATCCTCCACTCATTCAAATTCATGTTATTGCACAAAACGTCTCAATTTGAAATGTATGTCAGTGCCTATCTAGAAGCTTCCATTTGTTTTAAAACCAGCTCGGACACGTGGCTGAACAACGTACATGCGCAGTGGAGTTAACGGCCTTGCGGTCACTGCCGACCCTTGGAGGATGAGAGGGCGCTGGGTGACTACAGCATGGTCCTTTACCCAAGGGCACAGTGCTGACCATCGTCTTGTGAGAGCCAGCAAAGGCTCCATGATGGAATAAGGAACCAGAACCCAGAGTTGCTTGTAGAGACAGCACATTTTTTTTTTTTTTAAACTAGTACTTAACGTTAGATAAATTTTCTGCTTGTGGACATTTTGTTTTCCTGTTTCATTTAACAATTTCTATAGCTGTCCTTGGTAAATAAACAATATGCATTCAGTTACCAATGTATCAATCTACCTCCCTCCCTAACTGTGTAATAATAGGCATTCCAAATTCTAGTATATGGGAGAAATTTTGATATTTGCGTATCTAAACATATGTTAAAATATTCTGAGTAGATAAATAAATGCAATTAATCTTACTTTCAGTAACCATTTCCCTCCTGGATTTGGCATGATCATTTTCATGAAGTAGAATTTTTACTATGACAGGGTGGCCTTGATGGGTCATGCATTAGGAAGGCAAAGTGTTACGGTAAATCCGTACTGAGTCATCAATTATGTTTAGCATCCACGATGAACTTCTAAGGCATCCAACTGATGTCTGAAATTCAGATTTTGCAATTTCAAATATGACATCCCTGGATTTGATGGGCGAGAACCTATCTGGCGTTTCCTTGTTGAGCAAGGCTGACTGATGGGTGAGAGGTGTGGCTCATTAGCGCAGGTCCATCTGCTAACACTCACGTGGGAGCTGCTTCGTGCTCAGTGTCATCAGAGTCCACGTTTCCATCATCACTATGAAGTCTGCAATAATTCTTAAATGAGCCCTTCCTGGAACGGCAGGCCCTGAGTGAGTTCTGCCTGTCATTAATTTCCACCCGAGGAAAGGGACTTTCAGCGTGTGACCAGAACTGTTGCCTACTTTTAGTCCACTGAAAGACTCTTCTGGGACCTTTCTGGTCATTTTATTTTATTTTTTGATATAAAATCATTTCTCTTACAAACGGGAAAATTCAGTATAATTTCATATACTGAATCGATCGAAGCCTCCACCCTCCACTCCTAATTCAGATGTCTGGGAATATTTGTAAATATTTAGCACCTGTGCCTCCATCTTTCATCTTCAAAAACCTTATTTTTATTTAAAAGAAGAATGTATGACCAAGAACAACAGTTTACAGTGTTCACTTGATTAAACAAAAACATTCGTGGAATCTGAGCGTTTCCATCTGAACCAGACAGTTTAGACTGATGCAGTGCGGGGAGGATGTGGGTCTACAGAAGAATTAATGTGAAGTGTATGATTTTGGCAGCGGCCAGGCCCTGTGAATACCGTCAATTCGAGATTTTTTAAAAGTATCTAAATGTGTTTACACAGCTGGATATTCAGTTTCAGCTTGATCTCTTCCCTTCGTGTTTCCAGGTTATTTACAAATGTGTTTCCCTCTGCTTTTTCCTTTATGCATTTTATTTTCCAACTTTGGGTTTTAAAACCTCAGATAGCAGCATAATATTGTGAAACCATTTCGGCGAGGTTTTATGTTGCTGTATTATGAGGACTAGGAAAAAAGAAGTATCCAGAATGTAAACATTTTAAAATATAGTCTTACAGTTTTATCTAATCAAAGAAAACAAGAATTAATGTTATAAAAATCCATTGATTCCTAAATGAAAGATTAACTCTCTGGAACTGTGGATTAGAGTTGACAACATCTGAAATGCAGCAATTTCCTAAAATTGCGATCCTGTTTAATGTTTATATTTTCCTCTTTGTATATCCTTGGTTTTTGTCAGAATTCTTTAAACTTAATCTAAAGTCAGTGCGATGTAAGGAATGGAGAATGTGATGTGAATTTTAAAGATCTCTGTCCTTGTCCCGGACCCAATTGCTGGCTGTTTGATTTAGAGAAGTTATTTAACCTCTGCACGCCCCAGATTTCTCTCCTGTGAAATGGAGAGTTATTTTTCAACTGCCTTCTTTATTTAGTATCAGGACATTTAATGAGATAATGTGCCAGAATCATTATCCTGAATCATCTTTTTAGGGCACTTGTAAGCTTACAAGCACAACGCTCATCCATGTGAGCGGGGAGAGATTCCTTCCCCTTCCGTGCTGCCACATGTAGGATGAGGGATACTGTCAAAATTATTTTTGGCTACAGAATCCACAAGGGTCTATGCATATCCAGCATAGGGAAGGGCAAAAGCCCTGGGAAAGCCCAGAAGGGGAAATGGTATATTATAAGGGGTGAGAAATGAAGAGAAATCATTGAAGTTGTGTGCACTAATGCATCCTACTTAGCATCTTTTATACTTTGTTTTGTTCATGGAAGCATTTGTTAGAGCATTGCTGGGCATATTGCAGGAGCTCAATAAATATTTTTGAGTGAATAGGTTGCTGAGTTTCTCTCTTCTGATGCAAGAGAGTTTGTCCTATAATACAGTGCTGGCTATGCTACGACATCGTTTTTCTTTGTGCTTGGGAGGACTCCAGCATGAAGCAGTACAGAGGAGAATTTGTGGTTCACTGGATTGTCTGGGTGCGGTTGTCTGCCTGTTGTTCCTTAATATTTGTCTTTTCCAATGCATTTCATATCTTTCCATTGTTCGAGATGGTTTCCTCAGAACATTGCCTTTCTCTGTTCTTTACAGACTTTTCCCACTCGTAAAGAACATAAAATCCTGGCTTTATACGCAGACCTCCTCACCGTCAGGCAGGAAGACTACCTTGCAGCTGGAGCTAGGTCTTTCCCTTTGGCTGGCAATAAATCTGTCTGAAAGGTAAGGGAATGGCTTTGTTTTGGTCCCGAAGGGAGCATGTATTCCCTGGCATCAAGGGGGAAAAAATCAAACTGTCCCCATTTTCCTAAATTAAATGAGGACACTTTCTTTCCATACTCTTGGTTCCCAATCATTTTTGGCATGAAGCCCACCAATCACTCCCTTCCTGCAACTTGCTGAAGTGTGCTCTTACTAGAATTCCCACAGCAGCTGCTATGCTAACTTTTTTGAAAAGCTCTCCTTTTCTAAAGAACAATCTTAGTTCGTCAATGCGCAACTTGCTTTGTGCTTAGACTCATTGTCTGCCTTAGGGTCACATTATCTTTTCTGGAGGATGACTTCACTGACTTCATCGCCTCCCACCTCTCTGCTCCTTCAGGAACCACTCCACTGTGAACTGTAACCATGCTATTCTATGCCAATTCTGCATGTTCATTTTTCCTTGAGAGCTGGGTATGGCATGTCTGACAGCCAATAAAGAATGAAGCAACAAGTCACCAGTCAAAGACTTCTGTTTCTGGCATTGCAGAAGGCTACATACTCAGGGAATCCCCTCTCAATAGCAAACACCTAAAAAAAATCTGCACTAAATGTTAAATTTTATTAAAAGCATGGCTTCAGTAGTAAAGGACAGGAAATAATCAGGGGCCAGCGATGTCCAAGCCCGTGTGTGTGAGGAAGTGCTATATCTGGCACGTGCTTCGGGGTAACACCAGTCACTGGTTTTGTAGACCACGAGCTGTAGGGATAACACACTGGGAGGATGCACGGTACAAAATGTCGCATGACATTTGGACATCGAGGAACGGCATACTTCTCAGGAACAAACTCTGCATGGCAGAGCGTCCCTGCGTGATTGTCCATCTCAATTTGCATCTTGGCGAAAACAGGGAAAAGGGCTCCCTTGACAATTCCTAACTTTAAGTTTACATTCCTACGGCTTTTCACCTGGAATTTTCACCATGTGTCTAACTTGCACTTGTATAATCCCCCAAGAAGATAAAAACACAGCTTCAGGTAGTTCCAGATTGATACTTAATGGCAAATCCATACTTGCATGTCGACAATCAGAACAAACTGTTGAACAAACTGCTGTGCACCCACCCCATTGCACCAGGCTTCCTGGAAGGACGGGGTCTCCCAGGGAGGGCCAGGGCAGAAGAGGACAGTGATTAGGATTCGAAAGGCAGCTGCAGTTTACCCACCGGCATCACCATTTCTCAGCTGTTTCCTAACCGGGGATTTCAGCCTGGGACATGGTAAGGCGCTCAACTGTTTTCAGTTTTCTCCTCTTTTCTAGCCCGTCTGCCTCACGGGGTTATAAAATAACGTCTGTGAAAGCGCTTTGTGAAAAACCAAGTAGCAGTCGATGAACGTCCAGTTTTGCTTATAGCGTAACAGGTCCTGCTTTATGGTTTGAAATAATTCAGTTAGTTCCTCAAAATGCCCAACCTGAAGGTGTCATATGATTTTCTCATCTGAATTTCTATTGGATCAATAACGTTCGCTGTTAAATGAAATGTGGTGAAAGACGGCCAGTGAAGTATACTTTAGGGAGAAATTTTACAAAAGCATAACTCTTTCCCTGGAACAAAGCTCTCCCGAGTACTTAAAACTGGGAACGAATGCCGGAGGTGTTAATCAGGAAGGTGACAAACGTAATGGTGACAGTCTCAGGGGCACGTTGCTGAAGAGGTGCCAATATCCTCAGGAGTCGCAGCTAAGGCCAACAAACAACTTAACACTGCTAGAAAAAAAGGACTGGAACAGGGTGGGCAGAAGCCCTGGGCTCCTCTTAGAAAAGGAAGCAAGCGAAAAGATCAAAGGGAAGATTTTAACACTCGGTTAAGGAAGAGACATTAAAGAGAGGTTAAACGTTAAACCAAGAAACAAGAGATTCCTCTCTGTCCCTGCTGCACAGACTGGACATCACCTCTGATGTGAAGAGAGGCAAAGAAAATCGCTTCTTTGACTGGTGTAACTCAGTTTCCTGTTGATGTTGGGAAGTCCAGTGAGGGTGGCAAATGGAGGTCACCCAGAGGGAAGAGTCAAGCCCCTGATGGCCAGTAAAAGGTTGCCCTGGTCCACACTGGGAAGTGAATGATGGCACTGGTCATCTGGATAATCAGCTTTCACTCCTGGGGAAGACGCAGGTGTCCTAGAGTTCCCAAGCAGAAATGAAGCCGTGGCACATGGGGAATGACACCAGGGAGCTTGCCTTGGAAAATTGTTTTGAGTCACCAAGATCAGGTGTCTATATCAAAGGCTTTCAAAGAGTTTTGATAGAAGCAACTTTACATTTTCTGCTCCTTCTCTGTGTCACCTTTCTGTGCCACCACTGCTCACAGAGGCTGGAGAACGAGTGAGGAGCTGTCCTCCTGGTCCCTGCCTCAGGCAGGATTGTTTCTTTTCATCAGCCTGTTTTCACACGCAGGGCTCCCTTTGTTCACTGCAAAGTTCCTTAACGGGGGTTTCTATAACCTTACTTCCATGTGCAAGACTCTGCCAACTTACAACCATGACACCTCCCTACGAAGACAACAAGAAGTAGAGTGAGATAAAATCAAGGTAGCTTTGAAAAGATCTCTTGCCTTGCCTGTCAGCTGCACGGTAGAAGTTAGAGACGTACAAGGAGGATCCCTTCAGAGCTCTCAACACTTGGATTTGCAGCCTAGCTCTGCTGTTTATAACCTATGCAATCCTGGGGCTCATCCTATAACCTTACTGAGCCCTGATAATATTTTTTAAATAAGGACTTGTGGTTCTCATGCTTGATCTACTTGCTCCTTTGCTCCTAACATTTAGACTACGTTATCCATATGGAGGTCCCACGTTCTCTTTCTACTTTCAAACCTTTAAATTTTGGGGCAGGAATATGGCACCAAATGAGCATAGCTTCTTCTCTGTTTCTCATAGGTAGATTACCCAAGTTTCCCTTTGCCTTCCATCCCACTTCCTTCAAAATTAAAATTAGGTATAAGTTTAGATCACACTACTCTGAGCTCCCCAGTTCCTTATCACTGTTCTTTCAGAATTTTTCATCACATTTCAAGCTGCTTGTCCAGTGTCTGTCTATCTGGTTACACTGGAGGTATAATGAGGGGGGCAAATGCAGTGTGTATTGTTCACCGTCAGATTTGCATCACTTAGTGTTAAAACATAGTAGTTAGCCGATTGCCATTGCTTAAATGAATGAATAACTGATTTCACAAATGAGAGAAAAAAATCTAAATTCCAAAAAAGATGAACAGACCGACTGAAATTTTGAAAAAGTACTTAGCCGGCTTTATTATTTACAGACCACTGGAAGTGATTATCATATTCACCTAGCAGGACTGGGACTCTGGCTGCTTTGATGAAAATCTTAAAGAGATGAGGGAATATTTATCTCAGTACTCTTGACTTTCTCTTTGACAGTCACTGATCTCTGTTGGTCTCTAGTGCCATTTAAGTTCAGAGCAGTCTACATCTGATTATCCCTCTGCTACCTCAAGGCCAGTGTGGTGGCATCTTTTGCATCCTGTTGCCCCAGGTACAATTTTATAGAGGCCCCAGTCTAATTCCTAACAACCTTAGTGACTCAAAGTTAATTTATCTTTGTGACCTATTTATGCCAACTAAGGTCATTAACTCTCCTTTGTGACAAGGTTTGCGCTGGTAATAAGACATCCATCTGACACAGGAGCTGTCTAAGGGAGGGTGTTAGGTAATTTTCTATGCTCTGTTAATGTTTCCAAGTTACTGTTTTGTTTGCAAAGAATTAGTGATCCTCTTGTGTTCTAGTAAGGACAATCATGAAAATGATATACTCTCCAGTGGGTGTCTTTGTTCATTGTGTCACTGAGTGTCCTTTAAGCACCTACTATGCACAAGGTACTACAGGAGCACTACAAACCATCCCACAGTCCTGCACCGGAGCGTCCTTCCCACTGACTAGTGGGGAAAGCGGTGTCTTGGCTGTATAGCCACTGTGATAATGGTGATGTACATTATGCTTAAAGCAGCCTAACAAACTCTGGGGCACTTGGGAAGAATGCATAAGGTTGGGGAGAGGGGGAACTTCTGAAAGGAATGTTTCCATGGAGTAAGCAAGAATCTATCTTTTGCTGTTTTCTTAACCCATGCTGCCTGAGTTTTATCTTCCATTACTCAGAAGCTTGTCCAGATATTTTCTTAAATAAGTCCTTTCCTATGAGGAATCCTGGTAGTAGTTGTTGAAACCTCGCTGCTTTTCATTTTTGTGTAGGACGGATTTAAATTGAGCTAGAATAAAGAAACTCTGTGTGTGTGTGTGTGTGTGTGTGTGTGCAGGTGTGCATCTATACATGCTTAACATATCAAAAAATGATGGAAAAATATGGAGGAAGGAGCATATATTTTTTTGAATAATGAGAAGACTATTGCGTTTGGAGAAGAATACAGCAACCGTACCTGAAGGTATAGATTCAAACATCAGCCCGAGTCAGTTCCTTCAAAGCTTTAACTCTTAGACTGAGGAGTTTGCTTTTTAAACAGAGGTATTTAGATTTATTTTTGAATAATGATGTATTGTGTTTCCCATTTCATTCATGATATGACTCAAACTCCGTCCATGTGTATACAAGGTCCTTCATTTTTTCAGTTTTATTTTACTGAACCACTTGTGTCTTCATGACACCATTTGGTTTCTGTTTGGGCACCTACGTGGTCTAATCTTGGAGTGTAATAGTAATTTTAAAAAATGAAACAACTTATCACCTATAACCAAGAAGAAACTCAAATTATGTATATGCGTATATATGTTATACATACACATACATTCCACGAAGAAGCACAACAGAAAACAACTCTGGCACTTTGCCCCTGCTCCTCTTCCTCCCTTCTTGATTTTGTCAAAGTTCACAGATGCTTCCTAGGTACTCTCACTGCAAACCACCTATGGGTGGAGAAAAAATAAAGGAACCTTTAGCAGTGTGTTCCTGTTTGTGTGTGCAACCCAGTCAGTGTATTTCTGTGTTTACATGTTCATAATCTTTATTTGACTGTGTGATAAAGTGCTAGAAACACTAAAGACAGAAAATCACTGTGAACTGCAATAACTGAGATTTGTGATGGAATGAGTCTAAACTCCACTGTGTGACTTGTCACCCTGGCAAGTGGAGATACCACAGGGGAGAGAAACAAAATGGGCAGCACAAAGCATGACCCGACGCATAAAGGATGATGGGTAAGGTGGAAGAGTGCTTGGAAAATTAGGTGACTTGCACACCACTATTTAAACAGAATTGCCTCCAGTAGCACTCACAGACGCATACGGCTATGAATAACCATAAGAGAGAGTAAAGACCAGGCGATGAGACCCACCAGATTTTCTGTGTTAGTTAGTATTTTGAGTTTAAAACAGGCACAGAAACCTGTTGTGTTCCAGTGACTCAAAATACATGAACCATGAAAACAGCTGGATTTCCAGGTCCAAACTTTTAAAATTAATCACAAACACCTTAGGAAAGAATCTGAGCAGAATGGCTTCTTAAGACTCAGGAAACATCAAAGTAGCATAAGGTTTTCATTTTTCCAATTATTTTTCTCTAAAATGCTTTATTCTTCTGGCTGGCACGTTCTTCGACTTGCCAGATAAAATACAGGTGATAACAAATTATTTTTTAGTGTGAGTCTACCCCAAGTGTTTCACAGCGTGTTCTTACACTGTACACTCTATGTTACCTTTCTGAAATTAAAATTTAACTGGTTTCCTATGCTTTTATTTTCTAAATCTGGAAATCATACATATATTATGTGTGTATTTCACAGATAAAAGTTTATAGTACTTAATAAAGCAATTTACATGCCCCATCAGGTTTTTGCTTTACAGTGAATTTTAAATAAGCTCTCTCACCTCTCACCATTCATATGTACACACTGAGCAAGGAAGAATAAGTCTGCCATTGATTCTAAGTTGTTTCAGTGAAAATTTAGTTTCTCTTTCTAATGCCTTTCTTTGCTTAATGCAAAATTTATGCTTTAAAATATTTTAATTTTCTATAGTATTTTAACAATGGTAACAATAACAAAATAACTAGCATAAACAAGTTTGCTTTTGAGTAATCAAGTTTTCTCAACTATTTGCTACCATTACTCAAAGTTACTGCCTTCAAACAGAATTGGATAAGATGTACAAACCAGAGAATTCCACTGAAGTATTCAGTCTCTGAGGGAGTTTTTTAAAAAAGTATGCTTTGTCTTAAGGATAGGTTTGGTCTATTATTTAAACTTGTGACTTAAATAAATAAGATATATTAATGTAGAATTCTTCAGATTGATACATTTCTTAGGAAAACATTCCCAACTGGAACTTCAGCATAGAGGAGGGAGTAATTTAATGTTCTTCTGTAATTTCTTATCGTTGGAGGGCTAAACAATTTCACCAGGAAACAGTTCGGAGTAAATGCAATTTCTCTCTGTGTCTGACTCTAAGGCTCGCCAAATTAGTTTCAAAAAATGGGAGAGCAACATTTGAAACAAGGCGTGAGGAGAATTTTAACCACTAATGCATGGTAAAAGGAAGACACAGCTAGATAGATCCCTTCACTTTGGAACCTTTACAAAGTTATTATGCTTTGGTGATGTAGAATAATTATCAGAATTATGAAAATGAAATTTGTTTGTTTAATTTGATAAATCCTCCCACATGTAGAAAGGAATTAATTTTTTAAGCGACAGTAAGCCTTTATATAATTAGAGGGGAAGTCTGTTATTTGTGTGACAGAATTATAGGGCAAAAATGATATTCATTTCATTTTTTTATCTCTAGGATACAGTTGTTAGAGATGAGAAATCTCAACATTTTCATTAAGGAAAATATATGTAAGAGCCAAGACTATTCTTTGGCCAAAGCTTTTCCAGAAGTCCATGGTATAGTGCTTTCCTAATTGAAAAATGTTAATTGTGTATTTTTATGATTATCTTTCACTGTTTTGAAGACACTTTTATGACCTGGAGAATGACAGGAAGGCGATTAGATTAGCAGCTGAGTTAAGGTAGGCATGCAAGCTGTATTTATAAAATGAATAAAAGAGCAACTATGCTAAATAAAGAATTCTACCATTTGAGCTCCTCATTTTAGGAGAGTTGAGTAAGTGAGTAAATGACTTAAATAGGGAAGGGAGACACAGTAAGGGAACAGGTTGAAGAAAATACATTCTGGCCGCTGATATGATGCTTTTCTAAGGAATGTATGCAAGGTAAGTCTAAAAAATTAAATAGCATAGGAAGATAGAGGGGTTGATTTTTCAAAACTAGGGTAACAATTAGAAGAATGAGAAAATAACCGTCAGAGGACTAGAGAAAACTAAGGTGAAATGATTATAAAGTTTCTATTGCAAGGAGAAAATTATTTTCTGTAATCCCTATGAAATTTTCCACAAAATACTTGGAGTATTTAGCTTACTACAAGGCGGGATTAGGTCTGTCCTGGGGATTGGTCCAAGTGGGAATCATGGTTATAAGGTAGGCAGCGGGAGGAATGGTCTGTGTCCATGGAAACTATACACATCTGGATATTAGGCAAATCTCTTTATTCATTTCTTGCTCAGACTTCTTCAATGGCTGCTGGTAATCCATAGCAGTGATTTTTTCAAATCAGTTGGAAAGGGGGAGATGCTGTATCAATCATCTGAGACATTTTCCAAAACACATATGGTAACCATGTGTTTTTGGAAGAGGGTTACTGTGCGATTCTCCCATTTTTCCCCTAGAGCCTTTATTCATTCATGAATGACTGGTCTATGGCATGAAACTTAAACTTACATAGTGTAGAGAGCTGTGAAGATGTGGCTCGCATTTTTCTTTTCAAATTTATTTGGTTGATCCTTCTCTAGGCTTTATACCTCAAGCAGAGTAAACAATAACTTAAATGCTTTGTGTCCAGACTAACCTTTTACTTTGCATTTGCTAATGCTGCTGTCTTCTCTACGACTTCTACAGGTCAAAGCCCACCATCCAGCAAGCAGCATCTCTTTCCACATGGAAAGCTTTGAATGTAACTAGTGAGAAAATAACCATGCAGAGGAATAGAGAAAACTGAGGTGAAATTTTTTTTTCTAGGCTATGAGATCTTTCAGGATTAGGGTTCTCTTTCTATCTTTGTACTCTCAAATGACATTGTAAAGTCAAGCATATAGTTCTCAATAAAAGTGTGTCAATGAATAAACAAAGTAAAGGGTGGGCCTTGGGGCTGTGGGGGTACTAGTAAGGGTATATCAACATTTCTTGCCCATTTTATTTCCAAGGAATCATCAGAGATAAGTTCAATAAGCATATTTGTAAACTCTTGCTTTTTTCCCCAAAAAACAAGTATTATAGGTCCATATGAGATAAATTGTCTGATGAAATTTTTTGTTGTTGTTTGCAGAGCCCAGAACCTGATATGTTAGATTTTGTATATTTTCATTTTTAAAAGAAAAGCAAAAATTGCTTTTCAATATGGAGATGACACATAACTCTAGAACAACGTAGACATTAAAGCATCATAGAGAAAAGTTGCTTGGAAAGTTCTTGAATCTACAACTCTTTTGCCATAAAGAACAGGTAAATTGATATGTAAAAATGGTGGAGGAAATAGGGTAGAGAGATGAAAAATTCATTGAAATGTCATACTTACATATTGCTGTGAATGACCCAATAGGAAAAATGAAAGAAAATGGGGTGGGAGGGACAAATGAGAAGCACGGAGTAGCATCTTTGAGTCTGCTAGAGGGAAGAAGACTAAGTGTGTGTTGTGTGCCAGGAAGGAAGGAGGCACCTGGTTAGTGGCGAAGGTTTCACCTTAAAGCTAATTTTTGTGAGGGAATGCTACGTGCAGGAACATCATAAGCTTGGAATGGAGACCCACATTCTCCAGGCACGTCGACTTTTGGAGAGGTTTTAAGGAAACAGAAAGGGCCCTTATATCAGCAGCTTGGGTCCACAAGTGGAGGGAAGAACCCAGATAATATTTAGCTCTAGGACAAGAAACTCTGTCACCTCTATCTACAAAGAGTGCTCGCTGAGAAATTTCTGCTGAAGAGTGTGACTATGGCATGTTCCTCAGTCACTCGGTGAGTTTGTTGTGGTTTTGGCTTTTACATTCTGGTAGAAGAAGATTCTTAGCTTTGGTGATGAATTAGCTTCAGGTGCCATTACATGTTTCAGGAGAAGATGAAGATTCCAACAGCAATTCTGGTGTAACCATGCCCAGACAGTGGGCACAAATGCACAGAGTTCCGCAGCTCTCGATTGCAGTAGCTGTGCTGTGCGGTAGCCACATTGGCATGAGTAGTATGTGGGCACCTCTTGTGAACAGATCAGATTGTTGTTCTTTTTCTTTTTTTAACCTAATGACAGTGGCCGGGACTCAATAAGTGCCTCTGCTGGTGACTGCTGGCTGCATCACGTGAATGAGAACAAAAGGAAAAAAATCAACAAGTATCTAGGATGATGTTTCAGCTCCTTTAATTATAGCATTTATGAAATAAAGCCTTGCTTTGTATATAAAGCTGAGGAAGTAGGATAGATTGATTGCAGTCCTAAATATTAGACTACCACTCTCTGGGAAGCCCACTGTACCTTATGACTATAACGACAGAATGCAAAACTAAAACCTTATTTTTTATATTCATAGAATATATGTCATATTCTGAATTTATCTGACTACCTCGTGGACATAGTGGAGTTGATAAAGTATATGTAGCACCTCATTGTTCAAGCCAAAAAATGAAAATTTACCATGTCTATATGAAGGAGTTTAAAACCGTTTAAACAGTTACACCTTGTTTATTAATGTTTTGATTTATAACCTTGGAAGCCATGATGAATCCAAGGGTCAGAGGATTAAATAATATTTCTACAGAAATCTGAATTATAACTAGATGGTAATATATTCTTTATTTATGATATGATGTCTTCAAAACTGAAAAATAATGTGGTTTTTTTGTAGTGTTAATTCTGACCTTTGAAGTTTGTTCTCTACCATGCTGAAGAGGCTGTAAACATATATTTATGTCACTATGTTGAACCAAAGATTGCAAAAATGGTATTCTTCTTCTTGCTAGGTTCACCAGCTGGAAGAAGAATTATTGGACGTGGAGTCCAAATCTTGGGCTCTGGTCCTGGTCCAGTTTATAAGTACTAGTGCAAACTTTGGCAAACCACTTTGTTTAAGGTTTCAGTTTCCTCTTACACAAAATGAATGGGCTGAACCCCAAATCTCTAAGGTTCCTTTCAACGCTAATGGTAGAAGTATGTGATTCTATCCATTTTCCCCTATTGCATGCATTTTTGCAAAGTGGCTAATGTCCAGAGAGGATCAGTGCTTTGCTAGACTCAACAAATATTTTTTGATGTGCTATATTACATTTTCTAGGAAGGACAACAGGCTTCCATTAAATAAGTAAATCAGCAAGTGGAAACAAGTTCATTGTACACAGACATGGTCCACATATTCATGGAGCAGTCTCAGATATTAACAGGTCATAGAAAAACTAACTGGTCTAGGAAATACTTTTTTATATATCCAAGATTTCATTGATTTGTTTTGTATACTACTACGTTCATAAATTCTAGGGTTGTAGAAATCAGTTCAAAAACTAATCAAGAAAGACATTCTATTGATAGAAGTTGAAACACCGTATGCTTGAATTTTCTAGACTCTCTTCTAGATGTTTGAATAGTGAATATCTGCAAGGCAAGAACACGGAGGAAGATTGTCTCACAAAGTACTTGGAAATGACTCATTTTGCCATCCTTTCTCTATTCTTCTTCCCAATCAAGCGAATATCTTTAATGTAGAATGCATCTTATTTTTAGAAGCTAATTTATTAAACCACCAAAGAGAAATATTTTCTTTATCTGTTCATAAATATAACAACACAAGCTCAATTTGATACTTTCTTGCATTACTTATTATCACAAAGGAACTTAACTACATTTGCAAAAACTATTATTAACTTTATTCACGAAGCCCATAGGCATTTAGGGACAAAACAAAAGCAGTCTTGGACTTTAGTCAAATTATACAAAGAAGTTAAACTTGAGGATAAATGTCTTTATTATGTTTGTTTATTTTTGTTCCTTTTTAAAACAGTGAACTATGCCTTTCATTTTAAAGGAATGCACACCATTGTGGCTTCATATATAATGTTAATTAGTTATCCATGTATGTGTGTATATACCCACACCAAATGCTATTTGATGTACAGAATCAGAATTCCTTGGAACTTTTACATAAAAAGCTTAAGACCACCCAACTTGAACTAGTAATTATTTCAGCAAATAGTAGTATGCTTTTGTTTAGGAAATGTGCGTTTGAGAATATGCATTTTACCGTGTTCTAAAACAGTGTTCTTTTATTCTCTACAAATATAGTGCAAGCTTTAGTGTGAAATTCTGAATTTGACTCCCAAAGAAACATCTCAGGTAAGAAAAATGACAGCCCGCACCTTACAAAGGCAGCTGAAGCTGTAAGTACAATCTTGTACTTTGTGTATGAGCCAGACTTCTACTTAAATGAAGTGATCAGAGGTGAACTGCTCCCCACGATAGGTATACCCACTCCTTCAGAGATGTTAGTGTGCAGATTTCTCTACTTTTCTCAATGATTATTTTCTCATCATTTAGTTTGTAGTTTATGTGCTGTCACTCCAGTATTTTTTTTTGCAACTACATGGTTAAATAGACCCACTTTATTTAGAGGAGAATGTAATTCAGACAACTCTTACCGGTACCCTTCCTTTCTCTCTGTGTATACCCTTCCTTTCTCTCTGTGTATACACATTTTGGAAAGGGTGGCAGATGAATGTTCATACATCACATGCAAGAAAGTGACTTGAAGCTAGAGGAAGAAAAAGTGTCCTGACTTCCAAAAAGTAACTGTATCTAAAGAGTTTTTGAAGCGTAATGTGTTTGAATGTTATTAAAATTGGCAAAAAAATTAAAAGTATCAAAAACATATTTTACCCAATTTCTTAAATGTATTTTGTTTATTTGCTTGCTCAAATAATTTCCAACCCTTCTTTTATGTGTGATTTCATCAGGTTTTTGGGTTGAGTGATATTCGCATGTTTATTTAGTCTATTTTGGGTGTGGGTTTATTTCAGGGATGGGTAGAGGGAAAACACGTGGAAAGGTGTGTGTGCAGATGTGGCCCACTACGCACCATACAACATATTCAGCACTGAATTGCGGAAGACAGTTAGAAATGGTGGAGGAAAAATTTGTCGGTTACACTCACTGAAAATCTCTCTAAAAGCAAACAGGACAAAAGTGGAGAAAATGATGTTTGCAGTAACACAGGAGGCAGCTCAAATTCCAAATCGCAGCAAGAAGTGCATAGTTGGTAGCACTGTTCCATTAAATTTGAATGTGAATGAAGGGAGATGCTAGCAGTTGACAGATTTTTTTTTTCTTGAACCTACAACAAGAAAACTATTTTCCTAAGGTTATTTTTAAAAAGTGTACATAAGGACATTTGTAATAGAAAAATAAAACCTAAGAATATGTGTGACATGTTTTAGGGTTTTTTGGGTGGGTACATGTGGTTGAACTCATAACCTCACACATATCAGGTAGGCAGTTGAGCCATTGAGCTAAATCCCTAGCCTGTAATACCCGTGGTCTGGAAGACATACGCAAACTACTCCAGTAAAACACAGTGAGAGCAGGTTAGAAACATAGTGGCCCTGGAAGAGACTGCATGCATGTACCTTGCATGTCATTTTCATTGTCTCTCAATAGTCCAGGCAATTAACCCTGGCAAACTCAGAACTGGGAGTGAATCAGCTTTTTATTTTCCTTGTGTATAGTTCGATACACTTCTGAGAACTTCTGTTCAGTTCCATTTCTTCCATCTGGAGTGGGTCCCCTGGGGAAAGTGACACATAGCACTTCTGCTCCCAATCCTGGCTCTGTGAGAGCTGCAGCGCTTCCATCCTAACTGAACGGACGATGGGGTGCAGATATTTGGTGAGCAATGGAGTTTCCCGCCTCTTGATACTCTCTTAGCAGAAGGGAAGGCAGAAGCGAGGGAGACGGGGAGTTATCACCAAATTTCAGTAAAAAGTGATTGTGAGTTGAGTGGTTCCAAGTGAGCTACACTGACCTCTTCAGATGAAAAAGAAGCAAAAGGAAAACAGGAGGGAAAGAAACAATAGCTTCAGGGAAGAGATTTTCAAACAGAATTGTGAGATCTTGGATCCGAGTTGTTACACTTGCTGGCGCCTTCTTGCCCCTTTATGCTGAAAGATTCGCATTAATCCCAAGGCAACAAGCATGAGGATTATTATGCATTTGCTGTTTTGGCCTTTTGGGTACCAACAATCCTTGGCCCTTCCACACTGTCTTGCATTTCTCAGGACTAAAAACCTGTACAGTACATTTCACAGACTCACTTGTCTGTTGGGTTTCCATTAGGATCATCCAAGGAGAGGTACTGACAGGAGCAAAGAAGGCGTTTCTCTCCTATTGTTTTTGTCCCTGCAAGCCTGGCTTTGCAAGTAACTGGTACACATGCAACCAAGGTGCCAGTAGCAGCTACACTGGCAGGGGCAGTGGGACCTCCATCCGCGGAAGTGACAGAGCTTCTGCTCCAGCCGTCTCGGGGGGAGGCACACTCATGGGCCCCCTGTAACACTGTCCTGTTGGCGTTTCCAGGCCTGTGGATGGGGTGGCTCTAGTTGTCAGTCCCTCTGCATCTCTGCCACACTTGGTCGTTTTCCTTCTGCCCTTCTAATCCATGCACATTGTTATCTGCTGTTTGAAGTCTGCACCCAAAGTATGGACTGGATGTTAGCCAACTGCAAAGCAATAAAATAAAGGAAGCGACGAACATAAGGGAAAAGGCAGAAAAGGCACATAAGGAATAAAGATACATTCTATGAAAGGATTTATTCAACGAAACAGAAGATACAGTCTTGTAAAGGATATTCCAGGTTCTCAAGTAAATTGTAGGTGATAAAATTTACTTTAAATTTAACAGATCAAAGAGATATGAGAGTGCAAAAATGGAGAAACTACCATAAAAACATTTTTTGAAATCCATAGGAAAAAATAGGGGCAGAATTTAGAAGGGAAATAGGAAGGAAACATAAAGCAAGGCAGAAAGAAAATACTTCTGGATGTAGTAAATGAACACTAGCAAGAGAATTCACATGAAACACATTTAAAAGGCTAGAAAAACAACGATAGAGCTGATACTGAGATGCCAAATAAATTAGAAACTATAATCAGTTTTAAAAAGTCTGTAGGAAAAATAGAACAGATAACAACAAAAATATTGGAGAAAATGTTCTTGAAATGAAGGAGTAGTTGAATCTACAGAACAAATGAAGCCAGGACACAGTGAGGTAAAATTATTTAATTTTAGTAAAGAAGAAAGAATTATATGGGAAAAAACCCCAAACAGCTCATTAGGAAAATTTTAAAAGTTATCCAGTTTTTCAGTACTCAAAAGCACCAGATGTGATAATAACCTACATAAGTTTTTTAGGGAAGGGAAAAAATATTGCCAAATAATTTTCCTTTTTTGTTTGTACCCAGACATAAAGAGCAAGAGACAAATGATTTCAAGCGCAGAGATTAGAAAGCCTCTGTTTTGAGAAAGACTGACAATGTAATCCTTCAGCCAATGGATCTGTGAATCCAGGACAAGGGGAAGCCATAGAGACTGAACTAGTGCAGTTGACTTAGTTCCTTGAAGCATTAGCTAAAAATTTACTCCAATAGCATTATTAAATTGTCATTACTGAAGTAAAAGAAGCCCTAAGCTTTTGCCTATATAAGCGTGAACACAT
This sequence comes from Dolichotis patagonum, assembly GCA_004027295.1. Lineage (NCBI taxonomy): Eukaryota > Metazoa > Chordata > Mammalia > Rodentia > Caviidae > Dolichotis > Dolichotis patagonum. Next base: position 18,182 of record PVJX010013581.1, on the reverse strand, counting down.
TATGATATACTTTATAACATAACACAAGCAGAAACTTTTAGGAAGCAAAGTAAGAGAAAGTACATGCTACCCGCTTGCTTGCACAGCACAGGTCTAATGGGAACTTTGTGGATTTGAACGTGTGATTTAATGTTTTATACTTATGTAATATTATATTAATGGTGGTCACATAATTTCATATGATCAGTTACCTATAAGACTTTGTTTGAAAAGAATACCTCTTACAATAAATATGTGATTATCTAAATTGGAATAATGAGGACTCTTCCTTGCTTCACAAACAAGATTTTTCTAAAACATAAGACAGAAGAGGTAATATTGCAAGATCTCCCTGCAGGAAGCTTTATTTTAATAATAAATCAAGTCCATATAGAAAATGTCAAAAGAAAGTAAAAGAAGAGCCATTCACACTAGAGCTTTACTTTATTTTTTCTCTTTCCATTCTGCTACATAGGAAAACCATCAGAGAAGACCAGAGAGTTAGGCACATAATTAACTACTTCAGCCTATGAGAGAGAGCACAAAAACGCCCACAACAGAAATCCGTTTTATGTTCCAGGGTTCCTGCTGGGATGACATGCTTTGCATTTTGGTAATTTAGGCTGTGTTATATGATGTTGTGCTAATGAGTGGAATAAATGTATCTACATGGTAAAAACCAAGCATTTTTAAGTCTTTATTTAGGAGAGTACTGCACATGAAAGCCTGGGCAGCATTTCTATTAAAACCCACAATGTTGATGGGTTTAATGTTAAAATCTAAATATTTCTTTCAGGGAAAATCTAGACAACCAAACAAAACACATATTTTACATGCTTAGAGGGTCTACATTTATGTGCATGATTGCACAAGTGTATACTCAGACACACACATACGCAAGGAGCAAAGTTCAATGTTTTAAACTGCTTTTATTATCCACTACTCACACCTACAAGGGTAAAAAAATCAAGACATTTTTAAAAAGCAAGAATTTGAGAAACATTTGGTTTATAAGTCCATCTAATTTTAAAAAAATAATACATGAGTGAAAAATTTTAATGGAGTATTCTTATAGGCCAGAAAATTAATCAACACTTAAGAAGAATGAATATTTTCTATGCTAATAATCCCAAAGCCAAAGGGGGTTTAGATAAACAAAAACAATCCCAAAAATATTTGTTTAGTTTCTTGTCAAAAATCTGATCATTGGGTTGTATAGAATGAAACATAATTACATCGTGACAGGTACAAGAGGTAACAGCCAAAACATAGTATGTCCACTGAAATAGGTAAATACAGTTTACATTAATATTGTAGCACTTCATATAAATTTTAAACTTTTTCACTTCATTTATGTGAATGTCCATTGATAGGTCATTCAGAAAAAATTTAGGGATATAAATACATTTTATTAAAATAAAGGTCATTATAAGTCACAAGCATTTTAGATTTTATTTATTGCGTGAAATCACTTAAAGGATATGTAGTAGAAAAAAATTATGCTCTTAAAACTATTTTTTTCTTTTAAACTGTTGCACTCTAAATACCCGTGCTTGTCTGTGAACACCATGAATCAGTGTGAACACCTTGGATAGGTGTGAATACATGGTGACGTGGTGATCCAGTGTTAATGTACACAATTCACACCTGCAGGGATCCTAACATTGCACTGGCCTCTGTGTTTAATTTAGCTGCCGATACATAAAAAGACACCTTAATGCACAGAAAAGTTTCCTGCTTTGTTCTGTTTTTATAGGACTTTGCTCTTTTCTCAAGTTATCTGCAGTAGTATCTGAGTAGATATGATGGACATATATTTGAGGTCTTTAGCCATTTCTTCATTCATGTAACACCTCTGAGTTTTAAGGAAAAGATTTCTTGTTAAGTTGAGAACTTCTTTTTGCTAATTCTGCTTAAGCAGATTAGTATTTGTCATTGTATGCAATCAGATTTAACGACTGATGTTGTGTGCAGTGTCACTTTTCTATAATTGAATAACTGAATATAAAGTGCTGTAGACTAGACCTCATGTAGGAGAAAGGAGACATACTTGAATATTTCATCACAAGATGGTGACAACATGTTTACTTTTTATTCCATTTAAACAGTCATAATACTATTTAGCAAATATATGGAAAATGAGAGCCACAAAGAATCTCAAATGTCCTTTGAAAGGATTAGTTTAAATTCTAAAATATAAAATATCAGTTCAGTCAATCAAGACACGGGATCTCATTTTCCCCTCCTTTTTTTTTGCTACTCCACTGTGAGACTGTGTCAGTCAAGATAGGCCAGTCTAGGAATTGACAAACCAGGGCCTCACACGCAAAACCTGTTTTATCAGAATCAGCACCAGGTGTGGGCCGCCAGCAGGAAGAACCAGATGCCTGCCCTTTCTGGTGTGAGGGCTGAGAGAGGAGAAGAGCTAACCTCACTGCCCTCCCCAGTAAGCAACTAGCTGATCCAGAGAAACAGAGGTTGCGATGACAGCTATTGAGGTAAAATACAACTTAATGCTTGTAGTATTTCACTGACTTTGCAGGTCGAAAGCCAGTAGTCTGACCGTTATACAGAGGATAACAATACACAGTGTAGCATCTATGGAAGATCTCCTTCTGAAGGTGGTAGCCATTGTTAATTCCTTACTATCTTGTTTTAAAGTACTGTATCATTTTTATTGTTTTATTTGGTTGGGTTTTATTCTGTTTTGTCTTGTTTGAATTTAATATATCCTATGGCATGGGCAGCTATTTCGAAGATAACAAGGTATTTTATGATAGCCATTTTTGATTTACTATTATCTTGTTTTGAAGTCCTGTATTGTGTTCATTGTTTTGTTTTTATTGGTTCTATTCTGTTTCTGTTTTGTTTGATTTTGCTATGTTTGAAGGCATGGGCAGCTATTTTGAAGACAAACATTGGGAACCATTGTTGAACCAATGTGGGAACCATTGTTGCTTTCCTATTATCTTGTTTTGAAGTCCTGTGCCACATGGTTTTGTTTTGATTGGCTTTATTCTGTTTTATTTCACTTGGTTTTATTCTCTTTAAAATAAAAATTACCAAAAAGACCCCTATTTTATCAACACTGACCATTTTGTAAATAAAGTTTTATTGGGTTATAGTCTTGTCTATTCCTGTGTTTCCCTCTCATATCTGCTTTCACATGTAGTGGCAAGGTTGAGTAGTTTCCTCTGAGATCTTTTGACCTGTGTAGCCAAAAATACGTGGTATCTGGCCCCTCACCTGAAATGCTTGCCCCTTGGAAGTCTAGAGTGCACTGCAGTGATGGACAACAATGTGTCTGAGCACAAGGACACTTCTAAGTGACTATGTATGACATATGCGAATGGCTATGTTGTTAGGGTACCGTGTACCTCACACATGCTCCCAAGGGCAGAGGACTTGGAGGAATCTTACTTAGATATTAAATGTCAATTTCACTCATGTTTCATTGGTCAAAGCAAGTCACATCACTCTGCTTACTTTTATGCTTAGCAGGAAAATGGAACACTGCCATGCATGTATCTGAGAGGAAAAGTAGGATATGCACAGAATAGCCTTAACAAATACCAAAGGTAAGTTATCTTATGATTTGACAGGTAGTTATCACAATCTTAAATCACTGAGGCAGCAATAATCTATCCTTGGAAACTAAGCATGAAACACAAGTTTACAATAAAATTGTAATGTGTGAAGCAGACATAAAAGAACATCTATTATTCACGTTGCAAGCAAAGAACTTAAATGCATCTATAATATATATTTTTAATAAGATAATATTCTATGTTAATTATTAATGGACATCTGTAACGATTTTACAATCAATACTGTAAATTATAAAGAGGTGATTAAAGATGTTGCATAAAATATTTAAGCCATGTGGTGGTTATTGCTATTTCATAATTGTTTAAAACTTTAATGAAGACTGGAATAGTTTTCTAGATCTATATAATGCACCATGGGTAATAAACTTGACAAAAGTTAGAAAGTCAAGTTGTTAATTTTGCTTACAAGCATACATTTTAATGCCTTGCAAATTTTCAGTGTCATTAATGTAGCAAAATATAAAGGTCTATTCTATTTTTATGACATAGGAAAAATAATCTATTTAGTTAATTTGTATACATCATTGGAAAGCACAAAGGGAAAGCTGATTGCTGCTTAAAATCCTGTGTGTTACCTCTATTCAACAATAAATCATGAGAGTGAATATTGAAAAAAGTCTATTTATGTTCATTCTCTCATTCATTCAAAACTAAACATTATCGGGAAAGAATATGTCTCCATAGATTGCAACTTTATAGAAAATAATTTTCCTTCTATTGCCTTGACTGTTTCACCCCTCTATTGGACTTATTCTTTCTCATTACTTGAAGGAAATTTTGGAAAGATCTGTGACACTTCTAGTTACTTTCACATAATAAGAATTTTCCTGCTATTCACAGTCACAGAAAGTGTTGTGTAACTATTGTTTTCATTCTCATGTCACACTAGATCTCTGAGCTTAATAGGATATTAATGTTTCCTTAGTTAGCTTCTGCTTCAGCCTGGAACCTGTAGTGTTTTGGAAAGAGATTTTATTTTTTTGCCTAGTTTAGTTTTTTGTCTTTCCTATTCTACTCTTTCCCCACTAGGCTGCCACTGTTTTTTTGTTTGTTTGCTTGTTTGTTTGTTTCCCTGAGGCTAGAGGTGGCCAAGAGCAGGAAGACGTTAGAGATGGGGAGATTTTCACTTGATTCATTCTCTCATATGTGCCTCATTACTTCTGCCTACATCCCCTTCTCAAATATTCACTCAAACTTCTTGCAACATGGATAATTCATCTCTGCTCGTTGGCCGCCATGCCATATGCATGAGAGGTCTGCCTTGTTTCTTAGCTTCACAGCACTGTGCCTGAAAGTCCTTTGGGACTGGGGAAACAGCTCCAATCTGGACACTTCCTGGCAGGCCTCTTGTGACCCTTAGAAGCAGTCTGGAGGAACTCTCCTCACTCTGCAGCCCACTGTGACGGCCACAGCTCCTCGACGTTTGATTTCTCTAGCGCACTTCAAACAGTAGCCTTCTCCACCCAGATCTTATCGACCACATCAGTGGTTCTTCAAGCTCTTCTCCAAGGCTTAATGTGAGCAGGAAGAACTCTCTCTCTCTCTCTCTCTCTCTGTTTCTGTTTCTGTTTCTCTTTCTCTTTCTCTCTCTCTCTCTCTGTTTCTCTTTCTCTTTCTCTTTCTCTTTCTTTCTCTTTCTCTCTCTCTGTTTCTCTCTCTCTCTCTCTCTCTCTCTCTCTCTCTCTCTCTCTCATACCTTATTTTCTGCCAATATTTTGTTTAGGCTTTTAGTAAGATTGATGTGTGTGGGTCAAACATCTTTTTATTTTGATGGACTAACAAATCACACTGAGGTAAGCTTACTGCAGACCTTGATATTTTGTTCTAGGCATTAGGTAGCATCAAAGAGCCTTATGGTAACATCAAATGTGGACCGCGTAGTTATGCATACCTGTCACACGGCATTCTGTTAAGCAGAAGAACATTCTGAACGAGCCTGGCCATCCATGATGGAGAACAAGGCTGGCAATTAGCAAACGCAGGTGCAATTAAATTGTAGTTCCACAAGTGCTATAAATAAGGGAAGGAAGAATTAGCACTTGTATGGTGGACCTAGATTCAGTTGTGGATTCGTGGATAAGTTAGCACAGAATTAACAGAGGACATGGCGTGTTCAGAGGCACAGGGCATTTCAGGTTTACAGGAGGAGAAGAGAACTCCATGTACCCGGAACCGGAGGAAGACCAGTATGAGGAGTGCAATGAATGAAAAGGAAAATGATGATAAGTAAAATCCTAATTATTTAACACACAATTTTTGCTGGGCAGTTTAACAAATGCTTTACTGCTTAGATTCTATTTTCGTCTAGCAAAGTATATCAAGTATGTTCTTGGGTTCCATTCACTTTGTAGATGAGAAAATTAAGACATAGCGAGGTTAGTAATGTGCAGAATTGTAACAGGCTTCACATATTTAAATAAGATTATTCACGTCCCTGTAGCACCCACATCTAATCAGATTTTTTTTAAACTCAAACTGCTTCACGTGAAAATAGAGAACAATAAGAAATAACAAATGGAAAAGACTTGGTCTTCCTTAGCACATGGTCTTGCTCATCACTCACCTCCTGATCTCAGAAGTATAGTCACCCCATCTTTATTTGGGTTCAAAGGCAGCAGAGTGTGACATGAGGGCTCTGGACAGGCTGTTTGTTTGGGAAGTGATAGAAGAAACAGGAGAGAAGAATGCGAAGGTCATGATGCAAGTCCAACATAAAAAGTGGATTATGAAGGCCCCTGGGAGGGGAGTGGAGTTCGATCAGCCAGAGAAGCAGGAAAATGCTGAGAATCACTTCCACAGCTGCCATCCTGGAGGGGAAGGCTGAGGCAGTGCTTCTCACGGTACGGGCTGCGGGTCAGTGTCCATTCCAGGAATGCGTGGTTACCAGTCCCTGATGAAGAAAACCTATCGCAGAAAGCTAGGGGCACGCTGAAGAGTCCTTCAAAGCAACCTGACATGGCCGCAAGCCTTCCATGAGTGATTTTACAAAAGTGAACGCTTTGGTCTCCTGTGCATAGAAACCAAGGGGAAGGGGAGGGAGGAAGCTGGTTCTCCTCACAGACCCTTTGAGAAGCCCTCTGCTGGTTCTCCGCTGGCTCCTCCCCTTCTTGGCAGAGGATTTGCTCTGGGATGATTGGCTGCTCCGTAGGGGCCTGTGGCTTTGGAGAAGCTCGTGGGTTCCAGTGGGGTGACAGCTACCCAGGGCAGAAAGCTCTGAGGTCCAGGGAGCCCAACCCACGTGGAAGCGCTCGAGGTTTGCAGCTGAGGGGCTGCCCTGCAGGTCGTCAGCAACTTGAGCTACGTGCAGCCCACCCTCCTTCCACGGGACTTGCTTAGAGTCCAAACTTCCCCCTGGAAAACACATCACGCAATAGCAAAGACTGCTAAACACTTAGGAAAGTCCCCTGGCCAAAACTGAAAAAGTGCTTATGTGGGGACAAACACTGACACAATGCTGATGGCGGCTGCCTCTTTCCATTTTGACCTCTGGATCAAAGGTCCACCACTGGATGATAGATGACCCCTATTCCACAGAAAGTGTGTGTGTGTGTGTGTGTGTGTGTGTGTGTGTGTGTGTGTTGGGGTGGGGAAGATTTGGGATTTTTCAAGCACAGTGCATTTACTGTATACTTTACTTCTATTATTATTGCATTGTGCATTTTATTCTCTTATTCCTCCTCTAGGTTGCATATGGTTGCCCTACCCGGATCCCTCGCCTGAGTGGTTCCCAGTAGGTTTTTGAGCTCCTCCGAGAGCCTGATGCCTCTCACACATGCCTAGCCTAAGAGGACGAGCGTTCAGAGCTACCGTGGGCCCTGAGGGTGGCTGCTGATGCAGATGGAGCTGTGGTCACTGCTGTTCACCTGCTGTGCCGTCCTGTTCCCAGGGGGGTTGGGGACCCCTGTCCTAGATGCTGCAGTCACTGGAGCAAAGCCTCAGGGGACCTGGCAGATTGGCCCTTGTTCCTGCTCTGTGCATCTTTTCCATCTGTGACTTCCCCCAAGGACACAGCACGTCCCTACATCTTGCTAGTGGTCACCTTAGCCCTGGGTCTATTCTGAAGCAGGAAGTGACAGTGACATCTGAGTGACCATGACAGTGACCCTGAGGTTTTGGGCTTGCAGCTTCCCAATCATTGAAGAAGCAACGATTCTCTAAGAGGCTCACATGTGGCAGAGAGTCTGAAGTCTGTTCTGAAAGCTCAATTTAAATTCCGTTTCTTTGGTTATCCTAACTGTTCTCTAAGCTGATTTACGCTGCAGTAAAGCTTTTTTTTTTTTTTTGGTACCGGGGATCGAACTCATGACCTCGCGCTTGCCAGGCAGGCGCTTAAGCCACTGAGCTAAATCCCTGGCCCTGCAGTAAAGCTTTTTGTTACTCAAATAAGCCAAAGTGGATTCTGTTAACCAAACTCACCTACACGATTAAAATTCTCAGCTCCGGAGAAAATAAGTTATTTCTGGGGAAATTGTTCTGCCCCTGTGATCTCAGATCATACTACATGTCACGTGGGATTCAGCCTAAAATGTGTTTGCTCTTAGAAATCTCTCTGAGCTGTTATCATTTTGAGCATTAGGGGGAGAGTACACATATAGTCCTCAAGTAATTTCTTAGTAGCTTTTTCTTTTCTTCTAAACAATGTGATGTTTTTTAAACCCTAAGGCGTTAGTCTTATCATGTGGTTTTCATCTTTTGACTCATGACTTCATGTTGAAAAGATGGCTGCTGTGTCCCATCATCCACTCTCCCCCATCATTGAAGGTGAGATCTCAGGCAAAGGGGCATCTTAGTTGAGTCTCTTCGTTTGCTCTGTATCCTTCCTAGTTGCTCCTCACAGCTTACCTATCCTTTCCCGCCACCATTTCAGGCATCAGGACTTGACCTTTTCTAGATCTAAAGAGAATATATCATTCAGTTTTTATTTTTAATGGGGTTATTGAGATTAAACAGAATCAAGTAAGTAAGTAAAGACTCTGCTGGGATGATAATGAACGATGCCTGCTGCTTTATCTGATCACAAATCCTAGCTTATCAAAAACAAATTCTAGTTTTTCTTTCTCTGATGCTCTATCAATGTCACTTCTATTTCCTGCCCTTTAAAAAACTCCAAGCTGATTTTCCTGGGGCAGATTTGTACAGAAGAAATTTGTAACCCTTATTATTTACTATCCCCTGTGTTTTCAGATGGATAAAACAAATTGGGGGACATGGAGTTTAACAGGGGAGGATTTGGGGAGGTGGATTATCATGAATATTTAGCAAGGAACTTCTGATTCTGCCTCTCTCAATTTCACTTTTCTATCCAACCACCTATTTTAAATCTATGATTTTCCTGATAGACTATCTATAGGTCTATTGCCCGTAATATCTATTTTTTTTTTCAGTACTAAGGTTAAATTCGGGGCTCAACTTTTCACTTAGCTACATCCTTGGTCTTTAAATTTTGTTTTTTAATTCTCAGAGAGGGTGTAGCCAAAATACTTAGTAGCCCAGGCTGGGCTCAAATTTATGACCCTTCTGCCTCAGCCTCTCAGTTACAGGCATTGGATTATAAGCATGCACCATGACATCTTGCTCTATCTATTTAGCTTCCATAATTTTACACTATAATATGGTTTGGTACAAACAGGATTTTGAGGTGCGAGTTGCATAGAGTTGATTATACTTATTGCATGTGATCTGTTTCTTAAGTAAGAAAAAACAACCCTCCATAACTCAGTGTGCTAAAATGTATTATTTCATATAATCCTATTGTATTAAGATTAGAGAACACAGTGATACATCTTAATCTTAATTCTATAGGAGATAAAAAGTGAAAAATTCAATTTATTAAACATTATGGATTATATTTCTTTTGAAACCAATCTGAAGCCTTATAAATCATGTCACAGACAGTATTGCCAGTAAATAACTTGTGAGAGCAAAATACTACTCGCATGGACATCAGAATTCATATTTGTTTTTAACTGAAATGTGCTTGTCTGTATTGCTTTGAAAAATGTTGAACGCATTACCACAAGTAATGACATGTTTTCTTGGCTAATTCTACACCTGTGAATACCCTGGGGGGAAAACTCTGTTTCTTTAGTGTTTATAATGTAAACAAAGCTCAGTATAAGTGAAAGCATCAATAAAACCGTTTCTCTAAGCTAAATTTTGACTCCATAAGTAATAATTCGCGAGGTCCATTTTTCTGATTTTCTTCAGCCAAGTTGTATTACTTAATTTGCATATATTTTCTCTACATGTGGTTTTGATGTAGATGAATTAGGCAGTTGGTTGTATCAGAACCCATAGATCAGTGTCTGCCAAAACTCAAGCACAATCTTATCGCCTCTAATTAGTTGTTTGCAGCCCAGAGCTGAGTGAATGGAGACATTCAATGTGAAAATGGGTTAACTTTTAAGTTGTTGAGTTGAAATGTAAATGAATTCATGTTTATGCAAATATAATGCATATAGAGCAATCAATCAAGGAACAGTCACCAAATATCTACCATAAGTCCACAATTGTGTCACTAATTATGACACATTTCTAAACAGTGATAAATGGATGGTGCAATGCAGTTTGCAAATAAAGCTTCTGAAATTATTGGAATGTTTATAAGTAACCCTAAGACTAACAGTGCTGCCACTGGTATTATTTCTACCACCCTGAGAGAAGTAGTAGTAGTAATAGTAGTGCTAATACACAATAGTGTGCTTATTGAATCTTTGTTCTGGGAACTATACTAAACATTCTGCCCTCACTTAGTCTCAGAACAGTCATGAATTATCTGTCTCCTTATCAATCCTATATAGATTGATAAAGATAGCCTAAGGAGTATCAGAAGCAAGTTAGAGTCAGATACATAAAAATGGGTGTAGGTAGGATTTGAACTCAAGTATGGCTGCCTGTGACTTTTCAGCTCTATGTTATGCTATGCCCTACTCTGCGAGTCAAGGTGTGACACTCATGAATGGGTTTTCTGGAACCAGTGTAGCCAGTACCTCACATGCTAAGCTTTTAAAAACATGAAGTAGTTTAGACAGTGTGCTATGATTATTTCCCCTATTTGAATATCTAATATATGCATTTGCATGTTTTATCTTTCCCTTTATCCAAGGATAAAGCCGTTTAAGAACTCTGGTACATGGGGTGGTTGAAGACAGGAAAACTTGAACAGACACGTAGAAGATATGCTACAAATAGTTTAATTAAAAGCCCCTACATTTTGCTTATCTCTATCAATTTATTTATTATTTACTGAGTCCCAATTGTGTGTCAGGTACATAGTGTATAGCAGGTGCTTGGCAAGAATCATCACTAATTTTTCTAACAATCCTTTAAAATGAATGCTTGTTGAGGGCTTGCAATTCTGGGAGATTTAGTAATAATCTACTTTTTTTTACTGTTGAAGTTATTTATATTACTTTTAAATACCCAACCCAGTCTGCCTGATTCACTAGCTCTTTTAGTGCTGAGTTGGTTCCATCAGAAAACTTACTTATTTTAGCTGGGAGTGGTGTCACAGCCCCTAATCCCTGTAATCTAGGTGGCTGAGCCAGCAGCACCGTGACTTTGAGACCAGTCTGGACAACTTAACTCTTTAGCCAGAATCTGTCTCAGTAAAACTTGCCAAGCCAGACGTGGTGGTTCTGTAATCTCAGCACTCAGGAGGCTGAAGCAGGAGGATTGCTGAGAGTTCAAGACCAGCCTAGGCTACAAAGTGAGCTCAAGGCCAGCCTGAACTGCCTAGCAAAATCCTGTCTCAAAAAAGAAAAAAGAATTATAAACAAAGATTACGAATATAGCTTTGTGTGAAGTTCCTAAACTCTATTCCTAGTACCACTAAATTTTTTTTATTTTGTGAGATTTCTGCTGTGTTCTCAGTGGTGATGTCGCTGCATGTTAGACCTCACAGGTCATATCAAAGTCAGTGAAGCCCAATAGTTTACCAGTTGCGCCCCACAGAACCCAAAGGCTCCATGAGAGGCTCAAAAGCACAGCTGAGGGGTAAGGAGGAGGCCAGCCAGGTGACGATGTGGACACTGAGCTCATGGGTCAGTAATAACCTCTCTTTTTTTAATGGAAAATTTTGGGAAAAGATGGTACCTTATTTTCTTTGGGAAATTATAAGAAAAGCAGTTTCCGTTCACATGACTGAAAACCTGCTTCCCTTGGCCTGCAGGATCGTGGATTATACGTAGTCAAATCACCTTGGAGACCCACCTTCCGGGGTCCGTTTTCCCGAGTAAAATCCTTCCCCATGTCCACTTTGGGCTCGCACTGCTGTGTGATGGCTTTTTATTAATCCCTGTGACTTGAATGTAAAGAAATAAAACCCGGCTCACACTGTGATCCATTTCTCCCACCAGCAAAGCAGACCTTGACGCCGCTGTTTGCAGAGCAGGTCGGTGGACTTGGGCGAGTACTCAGGCGCTTACCTTTTCTTCCTCTTCCTCTGCAAGGCAAAGAAAAGCTTCCGCTGCTCTCTCACTGTCCTCCTGCTGGGAGGCGGACAGTAAACTGGGGCTGTGTCCCCAGGTATGTGCCACTCATGGAGCATGAGGATGTGCAAAAGGAAAAGTTTTAGAGTTTTACAGGAGACGCTTTAAAGGAATTCATCCCTAGGGACTCATCTTCTGTATTCTTTTTTTTTTTTTTTTTCCTCAAAGCCACCTGAGGGTCCTCCTGCAGTTGAGGTCTGCCTCTGCCCTCGCAGTGCTCTGTCCCCGTCCTTACAAAGCCAGGCTGCATGGTGTTGAGGATGACTTTGGTGTTATGACCTGGGTGTGGACACCGTCTGCGGGCCTGACTCTAACAGCTAGTTCACCTGAGGTCCCTGAAACTGCTTTTATCCAGAGCAACCTTACCTGTGGCAGCGGTTCCTGGATTTTCTCTTAGATATGCGTAAGGGTGAAGAGTGACAGAAGAAACGATGGACTCTGATCTGCAAGGGAAGCTCTGAATGAAGAAAGCCCACGGTGAGGCAGTGGGAGTATGATTCTTATTGATTCAAAGCTCCAGCTAGTCTATTCTTTGACTGTTATCAAAGAACACGTTGCTTTTGAATGGAACTTTCGTAAAAGTTTCACAGACTGAGCTTTGGGAAAAGAAACGGCCACATGATTCATCTAGATGACAAACTCCAGCCTGTCTACATTTTCCATCTCTGTCTGTCTATCTGTCTGTCTGTCTATGAATTTATGTATGTATGTATCATTTATCTAGTATCTCTCTGCCTATCTGCATTTAATTGTAAGGAAGAGATAGTTTACGTATCATAAACAATTTTATAGTCATATTTTGATATAAAACTTAGAAAGAGAATTTTAAAACTCTGTGAAACTGTCATACAAAATGCGTTTCTTTCCTATACTCTTATATTTTATAGAAGTTTCTCAACAAATAAATTAACAATAAAGCAGAGATAGAATTATTCTTGCTACATACTAGGGATAAATAAAATTTTATTCAAACAGAAAAAGTCACCCCCATTTATCTCATTAAATGATGTATTTTTAACAAGATATACTCAGTTTCTTTAATTTATGAAAATTTATAATATTTAGTGTGTTTTGCCATGGTAAATTAGTAGTGATTTTGTGTGCATATATTAAGATAGTCACATTGTTCCACAGTCAGAATATATAAATTGTTATTTAGTGGACTTTCTTCCCCCATTATTACCTAGTTTTTCTAGTAGATAACTCTATCTAGTGTATAACTAACTCTATCTCCAGACTTGATTACTATATGTATTCATTTAGAGCTAATTATTTTCTTTTTTTTTGCTTTTGAAATCAAATATATATGTAAATTATTATTTTATACTCTCTTTTAAAATACTACTCTATACCTTGTTTTTCACTTAAAATATCTAAGGATATACAGTTTAACGTATAGAGATAGATATAATGAGATAGATAATGTTCTATTATATGATTGTATCCTAATTCAACTGGGTTTCTACTGATAAAACTTTTTCTATTTTTTTAAAATGAGAGATTTATGATTTCATGAAGTCCAAAGTAAGGTGAAATTTATATTTATATTTTGATTACCGTGAAGTATATTAGTTAATAGGATACTTTTTCAAGCATAATGTTTCGTTATACCACATTAAATTCTGCAGTGAAATTAAAAAAAAAAGTACTTTCAAAAATGTCCTACTGTGACATTTTGGACTGATAGAAGAAGAGCTACCTAGTTCATATATTTTTTTTAAAAAGATGATATGACGGCAAATCTATATGGTATTTAGATTTCATTGGATACATTTAAAAGAAAATGTGTAATTTCTAGCTCATTATATATATATATTTTTTTAATAAACCTAAGAAAAAAATTATGAATGGCAATTTCAAAGTAAGCAAGAGTGTAAACAGCTTTTAAACACGAATTCTTTTGAGGATGAGCAGCTGGCCCCTCCCTGGCTGCTGGCGAGCCCCTCCTCCGAAGAGTTAGCTTGCTGGCACACTAGGGGCCTCTTTCCCAGCTGCTTCTGTGTCCAAGTGGCTATGGCTGGCTTGGCCCCTTTGTCACAATTAAGCCTAGGTGGTTGCCACCACAGGCACCTCCCTCCTTTAGGTCTTCACGAAACCTGGACCTTCTGTGACTTTGCGGACCTTAAAGTTTTGGTTTCCTATTCATGACTCTTCTACCCAGAGACTGGTTATCGGAACTCAGGTTTCTGCTACAAGTTTCTATATTCTACCAATGTGCTACTGAAAAGCAAAGCAAAATGCCCCACTATGCCTATCATCTCAAACTAGTTAGGTGATTTCTACTGGCATTTTCTTTTGTAATTCTGAACCTGCCACAGTTTGTCTTCAATTGGCAGAATTCTACTTCTGAGACCTACTCTCACAGCTCCCTATCTTTGATCCTCTGTAGCTTTCACAAAAAGAAAAAGAAACATCTAGGATTTTTTTTTCTTTTTTGTATGGCAGAAATTACTCCTTAATTGTTTTCTGATCTTTCTACTATACTTCATAGCAAAACGATAACAGTTTTCTAAATCAAACTTAATTGAAATTTAAAATCTTTCGCATCTCTGGTTCTTATATATCAAAACCACTTTATATTAGATTATTATAGTATATGGTGTTTTAGGAAAGTGTTATGTACGTCAGTATAATTTTTTTTTAATTTTATTTAAAGAGAAAGAAAAGCACTACAGAAAAAAAGGGTAGAAACAATACAAAACCTCAAAACAACCCATAAATCATTAGTTGACAAACCATATACTGTCCTCCCAGAAATAGCTGTTCATGTTACAAAATTAAGGCTTACAAAGTGAACACACAGTGAGGCTGCAAACAGTTACAAAAAACCAGGATGGAATAAAGCCAATTGAGACAGTATAGTGAAATTGGCACAGAACATCAAAGCAGGTCACCAGGACAACAGTAACAGGCAACATTGTATATCTCGTTGTCTTCACAATAGTTGTTCTACTAGGTACAGCAAAATCAAAGAAATACACAACATTAAAGAACACATCAACACAGAGTATTGAATAGAGCAACACCGGTAATCAGGACAAAGCAAAACGGCGATAAAAATATCTGCCTTCAGAGATAGTAGAAGGAAACTCCCCCGACTTGCTGTACCAAATATGGTCACCTCCTAAGAGATACCCAGATCCCTGGATCCCAATTGTTAGGGGGGAGGGGTGTGTGTGGTATGTTTGATTCTAAGCCCGCCACCCGGTAGGCAGCAGGCTGGTTACTGGTTGGCTCGGCCCCCTAAGTTCCAGCATGATGCGGATCTCATGAAACGCTCTTGCTTCTTGTTTCCCCGCCCTGAGGTGGCCGCAGCTCCCCAGACCACAGTCACTTACCAGGGTGGAAGGCTGCTTACTGGTTGGCTCGGCGCCCTAAGTTCCAACATGGTGCGGACCTCAGGAGACGCTCTTGCTTCTGGTTTCCCCGCCCTGGGGTGGCCGCAGCTTGCCAGACCACAGTCACTTCCCAGGGCAGCTGGCTGCTTACTGGTTGGCTCAGCGCCCTAAGTTCCAGCCATGTCAGTATAATTTTTGAAACATTTTTATTTGGCTTCCACCCTTAGTCTGAAGAAATGGATATTCCAATTTTACTGGAAAGATCACCAAACAGTACTAGAATTAAAAGCAAAATTACACTGCATGGATGCTTCAAAGGTTTTACAGTCATGTAGAAAGCAACATTCTTCTGTGACTTCACTTTTGCACTTCGATGCAAACTACATCACCAAAAATTAGTCTGAGTGGCTGAAATGTGTGTCCAGATTTTGAAGACAGACATATCGGAGGTGAATCTTAAGTACTGGCTGTGCCCCTCTGGTATAATAATGAGAAAAAGAGGAGGAATATGGTAGGTAGGTTTTACAGTGCAAATGCTTAGTCCTCTTTCTGTCTCTCTCTCCAACAACAATCAAAGAAACTTTCATGGACTTCAGCAGGCTTTGGGACTGCTATAGATCTCTTGGAATTATGTGATCGTAATAATTATGCCTCGACACATGCTGTCTGACCCTGTGATGCTTCCACAACTCCTCTCCAAATTAAAGCCCAGTGTTTCACATTTTATAGCTTTTCACCTTGGCTAAAAATAAAGTGGCAAACATATGCTCCTAGGCTTCCTACAGCTTTTTTACTTGCACAAAGCTGTTAGAGTTTGGGTTCTGTGGTTTCCAGGGAAGCAGGGGAAATTCTGGTGCATTGTGGGCATTTGAAGATGAGTTTCACGATAGCAGCAATTTTCTGCTCCTCCCTTATCTCTTTATCGGACGCCTTGCAATGGTGTAAAGCTGTAGATGATGCTTTAGGCAGGGTTTGGCTGACACAAATTGAATAACTCAAGTGGACATATGGTCTAAAAGAACTAAAAAGCATTTATAAAAGGAATCTAAAGAAGATAATATGTCAGAGAAGGTCAGATGAATTGGCTATCGAGGAGACAGGTATAAAGTAAAAATAGACAAATTTCTGGAAAATCCTCAGAGCGATAAAACTACTGAAGATCCTCAAGGTTTGTGGAGCAAAATGGCTCAAGTAGGAACAGGTTTTGTGGCTTAGGCTTCTACTTAGGATGTGATTGCATTTTCCCATATAATTAGGTGCCTAATTGTGTTCCTACACTTAGTGGATACATTCACAGCACCACGTAATTGTGATTTATTTCAAAGCTATTCTCACTGTGGACCTACCACTGCTTACATATCAATGTGCCATGTTTAATTGCTGGAACTATTTGTGATGTTTTCTGACTTGCTTGAACTAGATTTTGAGTAACTTAAAAGGCACTTAATGTTGCTCTTTCTAAGGAGCAATGAAATATTAAAAATTTTTATGCACCTCCAGTTAAGCCACAAATGTAATGAAAAATCACGACATTGGTCTGAGGAGGTAAATTTTAATGTTCAACCTATTAATTAGGAAAATAAATCCTTGTCCATTGGAATCAATACTTTCTAATATTTTTCTTTAAAGAAATAATTAAGAATATGTACAAGGATTTAGATGCAAAGTTATATATAACCACATTGTTCAAATGAGCGAAAAGATGAACCAAACACTAAAGTTCACGAATTATCGAATGTTGCAGGCCTACTAAAATGATAGTGTAAGAGTGTATTAATTGGCATGAGAAAATGTATTATTAAATATAATTAGCAGGAAGTCAGTTGCTTTATGATTCTGATTCTGGAATGAATAAGCAAATAGACAAACACCATTATCTACTTTGTTATTTAAGAGAGGAAAATGTGGTAATTGTCTACAAGTTATTAACAGTGATTTCCCCTTCCATATGAAATGTGTTTCTTTTTACTCTACAATGAATATGTTTTGCCTTACAGTGATCTCCCAAAGCCTTATCTCATTGTCAGTTCTGTTCTAGAAACCTTTGATTTTAAAACTTTGATCAGGAAGGCACTTACAGGTAAAGACATAATGAATTGAAACTGAAATTTTGGAGTTTCCCAAAGTCTCTCTGACCTGGAGACCCATGCCAGCACTGATATTCCACTGTTTATAGGAAAGACCTTTTGTCATTGGTTGCTACTTTTGTTCTGAGCTGTGCTAATTAGGTGGTACTTATACTGAAGCCGTTATTGGATGTGTTTAGTTTTACTGTTTTTTCCTATTAAAAAAAAAAACTGTAATTCCGATACCATGGAAATATCAAAGCAAAGATGTTAGGTAAGAAACAAAGAGAAACATTAAAATCCTCACTCTGTCAAATTTCTAGCTATGCCTAAGGATACATCAAGGGGAGGTTAACTACACCATAACCACAAACAATTCAATAATTGCTATGCTTAAGTCTCTCTCAGAAAGCACTGTGGGGATTTCTACAGAGCCTCTGGGACTCTGCTGATTTCTGTACAAATTAGAAGTTAGCTTTTCACAAAGAACTATCTGGCCTTTTCTTACGGCATCTTATTTCAACACACACACATTTTAAGTTTCTCTTGATCTTATCTCATTACTTCTTCATTAACTGCACAATAATAAGGAAATCCTGCTGGGAAATTATTCATGAATACTAGAAGCATAATTTCCAACCTTATGTGCTCATATAAGTATCTAAAGTTTAATTACTCTTTGACTTTGTGAATAGTTCCTTA